>JH154026.1:204379-217607 GCA_000226015.1 Mnemiopsis leidyi | reverse complement strand
GCATAAGGTAAAACTATTTACAATAATAAATTAATATGGGTGTCTGATTTAATGCTATAACAGTTGGGATAGCAACCTCAGAAGGGAGACTCAACATTCATTAATGATGTGGTCTTGATGACTATTACTCTACCTGATAAAATTTGTCATAAGAGTTTTCAGTTTGGTAGGCTTTGTCTGATGAAAATTTAGATAGAAGAAGTGATTTGAATGTACTAGAGAATTTTTTGACAGATTCACTGGCTCTAAGTGTCTGAGAAGCCCTCAACAAAAAATTTCGAAGTGCCTGTGGACTAATTTATCGTGTAAAGAACTGCCTCCCAGCTTCATTTCACAAACAAATTTATCAAACTATCTTTGAATCGCACCTTGCATTCGCCATATCAGTCTGGGTGGTTAGGATAATATAAGGATAATATTAAGGATAACATTTGGTGACAGTGTAGCATCTAAAGCTAAATATAATACATGCGCCCGCTCTCCCCCAATATATTGCAAAATATTGAAAAATCCAAGCACAGATAAAAGCTCCTCCAAATCATGTATTAAACCTTGCACAAAATGTAAATGAAAGCCTAGAGCAAATTCATATGTAAGATAAGATAAGATAAGATAAGAATTATGACATATTCAATCATCACAGATCATCAAAGATAAATGTGTATTCTATCTACGGCATTTCTGTATGGGGCGGAATTAGCAATAATAAGCTTGATCCGTTATTTGTCACCCAGAAAAATGTGTAAGGATCATGTTTGGTGATAAGGAGGCTTACTTGAATAAAATGTGCACCTCTGTTCGTACTAGAACCAGAGCAAATAAAAAACGAAGCCAAGATTTGTATGAAAAGGAACACACCAAACCATTATTTAAACTCAATATTCTCCTGACCGTCCACAACTTGTACAAGTATACATGCCTTTGTGATATGTTTAAGATAATTAAATTAGGATATCCCAACTCATTACTCTCACTTTTCTGCAGATCACCTAGAAGACCGGATTACTTTATCACCCCATCCCCATCATCAATATTCATCTACAAATCGTCCCGCATGTGGAATAGTTGTTGGAAACCTGCAAACGGAACTTCATTTTCCTCCTCGACCAACTTGTGAAGAATAAATTAAAGAAAAGTTTACTTGTAGGGGGGTTGATAGACATAAATAGATACGAGTTTTGGTGTTGAAGAAGCTTTCAATAAACATGTGTTAATCATCGTCAGCTAAAGTTTAGCTAAAGTTTACTTGAATTACAATCTTGCCATAGAACAGAAGAGTGGTCCACTTTAAATTTTGATATAAATGAACTCTCCTTCTGAATATGAATATCTGGCCGGACACTACTAAGGCCTAACAACATTTTTTTTGTGAAACTTAATCAAATATTGAAAGCGATGCAATTCTTAGATTTTGAAAAGAGTATAACGTCCAATATGTAAGGAAGGCGCTTCTGAATGGTACATAATGATATAAAAAGCAGAGCACTTCTGGCGAATGAACAATGCACGCTGTAGACCCCAATGATTTTCAAAACTGTGACCATTGGCACATTTTGCAGTGCATGTGCAGTGAGGCATGTAATATACCTTTATGAAAGCAAATGTTGTTTTATCGTGAGTATTTAAGATGTGGCACAGCAGGACCTTCCCTTAGTTAAGCAGCATCTCTACCTCCTCGATAATATTTAAATCCACTAAAGATTTTCATGGCGGACTCTGGTGGCAGTAATAACAGCGGAATCCCTTTTGCCCCGGTAAATTTTTGTCAAACTTTTAGTTGTGACTGTCTTGTTAAAAATACGAATTTATTGAAATTTTTAAGAAACTTATGCCTGTATGACACGTAATGAGATAAAGATGAAATCTCATTCATTATAGATTATTTTGAAATTTTTCGGCTCAATGACTCCGCTTATTTAGCGGTGTGTGTCCACAATGGATATCTCGCATTGCCTTAAACGTCAGCACCTTTCACCAAAAAGGTATATTCTGATAATTGCCAAACAGCAATTTGAATAAGTAGGGAAAACCTCTGTACAGAAAACTATACCAAAATTATCACAGTTGTCCACGGTAGCCATCCCTGCTTTATCTACATTCAATGCACCTACATCTTGGAGCGAGTCAATTAACAATAATAAATTAAAATAAAAACCATTTGAGCCTCTATGCTCATAAAATCTTATGTCTGATAGACCATTGAAATATTTATGTTCTGCTTTCTGGCAACATAAGGGTTTTCCATTAAATTCGCATTGTGTTCCATTAAATTCGCATTGTGTTTCTCCTTACTCTGCAAATAGGATGTACCTTCAATCTTTTCCAACAAAACCCTTGAAACATCCCAAAAGTTACTTTCATTTATACTGATACACTGGTCACTGTTTCTTATAACTTTCTAGACTAGCTTTAAACATATCAACACTTGATGAGTTCTTTACATAAACGGGATGGTGGTTCCAAAAAGGCTTAACACGTTCTGCAATAAACTTGGAACTTAAATTTTTCATCTTTGAGTTAACAGGTCCGTTTGTAGGACTTACTGACAAAATTGAATTGAACATTAAGATTCGTGACACAGTACTACTTAGGCTAAAAACATTTTGTCCGTAATCTACTAACCCATTTACAATTTTGAATGTCTCTATAAGGTCACCTCTAACTCTTCTCTCAGCTAGAGTAGTGAGCTTTAATTCATTCGAACGCTTGCTATAGGGAAGTGTGCCAATTTCATTGATTAAGCGGGTTAATTTACGCTGCACACTCTCAAGATCAAGGATAATTGACCAATGGCAAGCTTTTGGGTTCCACAATTGAACACAGTATTCTAGCCTAGGGCATATCAAAGTCTCATAGATATTTAACATTTAACAAACTTATCCTTACCCAGCGGTGTCGGGGTCCAAAAAATAAAAAAATTGCCACCTCCCCACCACTGACGCTTTTTTGCAAACAAATTGTAGCCCAAAAGGTAAAAGATTGAGACTTGAAAATTTTAGATGAGGTAGATTTCATCACGTTCTGTGCATAAAGCGATGTTAACATTCGCTCTGACCCCTTTTTGGACCCTTTGAGGCTGTAAGGGTCCTTCAAAAGTCCCAAAAAGCCTACAAATTGAAAATTACAGGTTCTGTAGATCTTATTGAGGTCAATGTACTAGGCTATGTGAAAATTTTCGATCTGAAGGCCTTTAAGGGCATAAAATGAAAATGTTTAACTTTAGGCTAGAAAGAAAGCTAGACGTTTGTGGTTTGATGAGAAATCCGAATTTGATATATTCAAAAAATCATCATGTGACTCCTAAAGTGACCCCTTACAAGGTCCCAAAATTAAAATTTTCAACTTTGAGATGGGAGAAAAGTTAGACCAGTATTTTTCACCTAACCAGGTGCTTACGAACGCTACGCTCAAAAGGGCTCTGGTGAGAGCAACAGTATTATAATGTAAAATTTGACGAGGAATCCAATAATTTTGAATTTGATGTTTTCGAATCTGAAAAATGATTACGTGACTCCTTAAGTGATCCCCCTTGTGAGGCCCTAAAATGGAAATTTTTTAACTTTCATGAGCTAGAAGAATAGTTAGACCTACATTCAGACGTAAAATTTAACGGCGAATCCGATGGTGGCAGTTCCGAAGCTCAAAAACCTTCATCAGAGGGTCGGACAAAGTCAATTGCACACAACACGCACGGCTGCTACATTCACCTAATATAACCAGGTGCTTACACCGCGCTTTGCAAAAAGGGCTCTGGTTAAAGCAACATGCCTGCAGGCTATACTGGTTTATGGTTTAGCAACTATATCTTTTATAGGAGACCCTCCTTACTTGCCTACTTGGTCCTTATTCAGTATTCACCTAACCAGATGCTTATGCCGTGGTGTAAGCACCTAGTTAGTTGAAGGAGTTTGGGGCAGATACCAATGCATCACATATAACTTTGGCAACTTATTTAGGACACCTTGTACACTATGCACCAAAAATGGGGTCTAGTAAATTATTTTGAAATTTAAACGCTCACCAAAACACTTGTGGATTCCAGAATTTGATTTTTCACGATATTTGAAATTCTCTCATTTGTCAGCCGTTGACATATTGCATAATCTTCCATTGCAATATAAATCAAAATTTAGGTAATTTAGACATTTTTTTAACAAGGCAAGACAAAGAAAACAAAAGTGTTAAAACAATATCAGGATTATTTCTTTGCCAAAAATAAATTCAATATTTATATTCTATTAATGAATAATTATAAATCAACTTTTAAAAGTAAAAAAGTCTCTGCCAAACATATTATCAACTAAATGTTATTCATTGTTTAATAATAATGATAATAATAAGCAAAAATTTATTCATCGCCTTATAGCTAAAATGGAGTTCAAGATCTCCGGAGGATCCAAGATCCAACTCCCACCATCTAAGGCGACACATAATCACATAAAAGGTTTTGTGATAAGTAGGGATATAAGGTGTACATAAGACTGAGAATATATGGATGTATGAGACTGCATGAGAGTTATATGACCAAAATGTAAAAAAGAGACTACTAATGTAAAATAATATGAAGCATGAATGTGGATCATAGGTACCTAGTACAGTTCAAACTTAAATTTCAAAAGAAAACTGGAGCTACATAAGAACACATTGTGATAGGTAAAATGATAACAATTAACAATAATCACCAAATGCATATAAATAAACCTTATTTGTTCAACCAACCAAACAAGGTGTTTGTTTTACTAATAATGATCAATGGCATGGAACTTTAACTTAACATACTTAGTTAGTACATGCATAGCATTCAATCTGATACTCTAGATAAGAAGTGAATTCTTTTTTCAAAAACAACAGTAATATGCCGCTTGTATTGTTCAGAAGTTTATTGGTCGTGATTGATATTCAGGATCAATGAAGCAATAAGCACTATTGCTAGTATTGTTGGAGATGTGGCATATCCTTTATTGCACAAATCTTCGTCGCATAAATCCCATGTCCAATCATTCTTACATCTATCTGTATTGATTGCTGACACAACTCCACACACAGCATCTGAAATTATCTATAATATATAAAGAACTTGCTAACTTTGCCAATGGCAACCAAGAAAACTCTAATTATGACAAATTTTCCGAATCAATTGCAGTCTACAAATTTGTCTTAAAAAGCAGTGAAAGAAAAAGTTTAAACTTTATTCATATAATTTTTGATTTTTTTAATTAAGGTCTTATATTCTGAGTAATTAGTGCACAAACCTACTTAAAAATAACTCATGATAAACGATTTAACAGTAGTTATACTTATATGTGCGTTTATGATGGTAACCATGGCTGCACGTGCAAATGACTGATACAGTGCCACTTTGGAGTGCATTCATTCAGTGCAAGACCAATAATAACTTAAGATCTGTTTTTAAGTATTCAGTGTCCAAACGTGAATTTTTTGAAATTATTGGCCTGGAGCTCTAAAAATTTTTCTCCAAAAACTGACCATAAATTGCATAGCTCAATAATCTATACAAGCACGAAAGTTAAAAGTACCATTCAATGAAATTTCGGCCTTTGTGTGACAGAAGCAAAGTTAGTCGAATACAAGTTTCACTGACCGGTGGTTTTGTATTTGCTGAGGAAACTACTCCTTCAAAAATAGAACATAAATCCTTTCCTAAACTTTCCTTACTTGCAGTTGCAATACATATATACCCATCAAAACTAAGGAGCAAAGAAGTAGGCAGCAATTTATTCTTAGTTTCGAGCTTGCTCCTTTGTAGATTTTTATTTCAAACATTCATATTCATATCTTAGCAGTTTTTGATGGACAAATTATCATTATCTAAAGCTATTAACTATCCCTAGGCCATGGGTATTTTTTACTTATATACTATTTGATATATACCCATCCATCATCATTGTGTTATTGCTATATTAAATGTTTAAATAAGAATAGTAATCTAAGCTCACCTTTGCTTGTAAAACAACCAAAGTAAACACTTGTGCTTGTATCTTCACTTGATCCTTTGTCAGTCACTTCGTAGCATTGGTCAGTATCCTGAACAAAAGTTAAATTGAATTTGTACATGAGCATTATACTGTTTTATTATTTTCTTTTTGTCATTTATCATCTCCTATACTTTTTTGCCGAAGGCAAAAAAGTAAAGTAGATGGTTTAAAGTGGTCTGATTTTTGTGGTGGTAGGTGGGTAGGTAGGTACACGGCGGTGTCCGCTGTCATGTCTGCTGTCTGTGGTCACAAATTAATTTAACACATAGTGCACGCTAGGCTACCGTTACCATGTCAACGCTGCATGTTTTACAAATTTCCTCCGCAAAGTTATTCTAAGCTGACTATATCTTTGCGAGTTCATTTTGTGTGGCGTACTTATGACAATCAGAGTATTACTCGGAAGTATTGGGTCAATTTAATATTCAATTTAAATGATTATCTGACTTATCTATGGTTTTGATTTTATGTTCAACTATGGCCAATTAATGCATTCTTAATTTATACTTCTTATGCCATTTTAAGTTTTATTTTGCAATAACAGGATGATATAAATAGATTACATGACACATTCGCCAAATGCGAATTAAACAGAGCAACCTTAAATTTAAAAACACATTGCATTGGGTTGATTGAATCAGCTAACGTTATTTCTTCAAGAATCACACACCTCATGAATTGCGCTCTGATTTCACTTTCAGTATCAATAACAGTTATATTTGACAAGATTTATTAGTTATCTGCTAACACTATCATCAAACATCTTAGCGTTTGAAAGTGTGGAGAACAGCAATATAAGCTGCAAGAGCCGCTTATCAGCCCATGCAAGCTAATGACCCTGAAACTTCTAACCAAACCTAAGTCAACAAGGATTGCGGCCACTTTCATTGTGTCAGGCGACCGCTGAATTTCCCGTATCAATTATCATGCTGTCGTTTATTGTCATTAAACTTTGCAGAATGCAAATGAGGAATCAAATACGCAACCTCGTACCAGATGTAATTTCGGTTAGTTTCTATTGTTCAATGTTCTGCACGTGTGAATACAGAATCGCGAATTAATGCAGCAGTTTGATGCAGCCATGGGTGAAAAATTCCACGCTGCAAGGGCAAAGTTTAAACACAATTGCGCATTCATTTCATCTCGTTTATTTCAAATATCTGAACAGTGCATGGCGTCATCATTATTGTAGTGGTGTATGTGCTGCCTTCATAATTAATTCATACTGCGTTGTGTTTATGGTAATGGCGTTTCATGAGTTAGTGATGTTAGTCGTTAAAAAGATTTGTTCTGAGGTGAGATTTAAATCGTGTTACATTCATTTCTCAATCTGTCATTGGACAAATAACTCAATAAAACTTATGTTTAAAAGAATTTTGATCGTACTTAACTTTAACTTTTTCTTGTTTGATCGTACATCTTGTTGTAGTTGTTGTGAGGCAATTATGTATAAATTTCATGAATATGTGAAATACATTCTGCGGCCTGAGGCAGTTAAAACCTATAATCGTTTTCGTAAACATAAGTTTAAAAAAGGAGGGTGGGCGCAGACGTAATGACGGACGGAAGGACACTTTTTGAGCTAATTCTCCAAAATACCCAAATTTACGCTGTCGATCGCCAACCCTTGTTTTGTACTTTTTGTGTACGTGCACAAAACGTATCAAAACAACCTTTAAAAAAAAACAACTAGATCTATTTTTCCCGTATCTTGCCATTTGGGCCCGAAGGACCCAAATGGCAAGATACGGGAAAAATAGATCTAGTCAAACTATTTGACTTCACCGTCGAAATTATTCACGTCCTTTATTTCTTACAGCTATAATTTCACAGCCGGTTTTAAGCTTTCCAGACCATGACCAGTACATATTATCAGCGGCTAGTATCAATGTCATCAAACAAATTGCAACAAAACTGTTTCAGTTTCACGGTCAAAATTTTTACTGCAGCTGCCGCAAAATTCCATTAACAGTTTTTGCGGCAGAAATTATATTTACAGTTTATTTGCTGCTTAGTTTAGTTGCTTTTAGTGTAAGCAGAGGGCAGATCAGAGAAGCTTCTTTAGAATTGGAGAGAAGGAAATCTAGTGTCCACCTGAGACCTCACTAAGCGGGAGCAATTCTTGTTCATACATAAGCATGCTAAATTCAAGCATAAAATACTATTTTCACCACCTCAGGGCATGTTATCTCTTTGCATTTTTCAATATCGGTGTCAGAGTTAAACTCGTGTATAGTTGTTTTGTTCTTTCCGTCGACCAGTCTGGTCTCTTTAGTGCAATGGTAACATTTCAAGTTGTCGTCAGCTATGCCTGCAGCAAATTGGATGCTCACAATAATATGTTAGTTGACCTAAGTCGAATCTATATTGAGTGCAAGTTTCCAGCCGTTTCTTACTACATATTGATATATTTCAGCAAAGTTTGAAACTTCTTGTCTTCTTACATATTGTATGATAAAATATAATCAATTGAGGAATCGAAAAAAGTAGAAAAATGAAAATAATTTATTATTATTTTAGTACTAACTCATGTAAGAAAAGCTGGACAGCATAATCAGTAGTGCAAGCGTGAAGAAGGGCCTTGCCATACTTAACAGGTCTCTTCCCGGACGTGGGGACACAATTTGAAACTATTCTCAAAGAAATGGATAACTGAGTCCGAGACCTAATATACTAGGAAAGGTCTCTTACTCAGTTCTCAGAAGGGGGACAAAGGAACATGATAGCTGCACATCTGGCCTGCTTATAGGTCACTATGGCGATGTCTTGACTCCCATCTGGGAACATTGTAGATCAGGTTGCAACTAATGACTTTATGATACCCCAGCCAATTGTTGTGGCGATTTGTAAGTTCAACAAATTTTGCAGGTTTCGGATGGTTCTTAAATTTTGGTGAACAAAAGAAACAAGGCTTTGTGAAGATGTTAAATATCAGCTTTTTACAATCGTAAAAGTTTTACAAGTAAAACTGGATAGGTTACAATAGGTGAGTAGTTTCTAATTGCTATTCAAGCCAGAAACACATTCAATGCAAAATCATGGCTGGAATCATAGTGAGAAGTGTAAGAATCATTATGGGCCTCAGAAAAATTCCGTGATTGCACAAATCTTGAGAACAGCTGTTCCACGTGTATAATGTTGTTTTGCATTTATCCACCTCCAACCCTCCCACTTCTTCACACGCTGCATCTGTGAACGAAATTTTGAAATCGTCAGGAAAAAAGCTTTTTTGCATCTATAACTTATGATTATTCTGTCTTTCTAAGCAAGACATGAAATAATTATCCTTGTTGGGAAAATCACCTTTGGTTGATGTTCCACAGCTCAGAAATACACTGACGCTATTTTCATCGGTCTTAGCCGTTGTGAGTGAGTAACATTTGTCACCTTCCTGAAAGAAAATAGTCACTTAGGCTTTTAAAAATTCCTAAATTTTGGGTGTACTATTCTAGACTATTGAAAACAACAAACCATCGTTATCTTTTTTTCAAGTGTTAGATCTGGTAAATTCATATAAGGGTTATGATGACCAAAATTTAACTAGTATATGGGGTATATTCCAAAATTCCATACGAAAAGATCTTTTGGTCGACTAACCGCGCTGCATTCCTTTTCGGGGCATTCATCGACTGCTTTCACAGTGTTGTACTCGGTGTAGGTAGTCGTGTTTTTACCATCAGCCTCGGTGATAATTTTTGTGCAGTGGTAGCATGTCAGCTTGCTGTCGACTGAGAAAGTTCCTGTTCAGTCTTAAGATCTATATTTTGCCTTGTTGTCTTGTAAAACTAAGTACTAATATGGAACTTACATCATTTAGTTTAAATGTCATGTTTACTTCTATCGATTTTCGTCAGTGTTTTGAGCTTGTGATACGATTTTCTTGAGTGCTGTTCTATCTAATCAATGTCTAAGAAAACACAATATTGGATTAGCTATGTTACTAGGAAAACTCACCCTGAAGAAAGAAGACAGTGCAGGTTAAAAGAAATAAAACGCTCCTGCTAAGGCTCATTTTCATCTAACAAAGTTCTTGTTTGTCACTGTTACAATATCACTGTACTAACTAGTGTAGGCAACAACAAATTGATATAGAACAAGTCGGTAACTAACTAAGTCTGTAACTAACTAAGTCTTAACTAACTAAGTCTGTAACTAACTAAGTATGTAACTAACTAAGTCTGTAACTAACTAAGTCTGTAACTAACTAAGTCTGTACCTAACTAAGTCTGTAACTAACTAAGTCTGTAACTAACTAAGTCTGTACCAAACTAAGTCTTAACTAACTAAGTCTGTACCTAACTAAGTCTGTAACTAACTAAGTCTGTATCTAAGTAAGTCGGTAACTAACTAAGTCTGTACCTAACTAAGTCTGTAACTAACTAAGTCTGTATCTAAGTAAGTCGGTAACTAACTAAGTCTGTACCTAACTAAGTCTGTACCTAACTAAGTCTGTATCCAACTAATTCTGTAACTAAGGAGTAATGCTCCTTCATAAATTTAGAGCTTAAAGTTTGGATCCTGCTCGTTTTCTCGCTAAAATAGTTTTACAAGTAAATTGTGGTGGGTTCAACCATGTGTTTCAATAAAGATAATTGCACAGATAATTGCACAGAATTGATTTCTCAGTTACTATATGGAATTACTGAGCTAACGAACTGACGAGCACTACAACAACTAATACTGGAGTAACTACTATACACCTATTGAATAACTACACAAAACATAGCAGCAAAGTAAGACAGGAAACACATTGCATTGGCCAGACGTTGCGTAGCAGCCCCAACTCCTTACCCTTCCTAGCTAGCGTGAACACGGCACACAACATGTAACATAGTACATCGGAACTACAAAGTTACACGTGACGATGTTGAGTGTAGTTGTATAAACATTAGTCAGTGTGGTCCAAACTAGTGACTTGTCATTGTTCTGTCTGAATTTAAGGTATTGAAATTACATCAGGAATTTTTTGTAGTCAGTGGTGAAAAGTTCAGCAATATGACAGAATCAGTTGATTTGATAACATGGCATTAAATTTAATGTTTCGACAAAGTATTAAAGAAACATTGCCATGGCTCGGGGATACGATATAACTTTCGAAGTTGCAAACAATTTTTACGACCGAAAAAAATTTCATTGCATCGACGAAAACTGGCGACACTGTCGTCTACAAAATCATGTCAAGTCATCTATTAACGTCGGTATATAACAATGTGTCGTTATATGGCAGCAAATTAAACATCATGTTGTATGTCAGCTGAGTAAAAAACTGATATCTTCTCAACAGGTAAGTAGCTTGGCGAAACGCCTGGATTTAGATTTTTTGGGATTTTCCAAACTATCCCATGATTTATCTTTGTTATTAATCATTCATCAATTTTAGGGGGGGGGGGGCAATGTTCATTACTATACACCCTAGACTTGTCAATTGTTAAAAAATTAACCAAGGCAATTGACAGCCCACGATTCTTCTTTTAATAATGTTAAAATAGACATTTTGTACAAAAAATACACGAGAATAAATATCTCGTCATTTTCTTAACTACCGGAACCCAAATAGCTAAAGTCGATCTAACCAAACATGGGAGGAGCTGTACCTGAAGGAACCAACCCCAACTTTAACAACGTCACTATTAGAGGTGAGAATTAAAGCATAGTTGTACCTTTAGAATCAGCGTTGTTTTGGCACAGCAAGTTTCACCTGTAGAATAAAAGTAGCTAATAATACCTTTGATAATAGCGTACTTTTACCTTTACCGTAGAATTTGCGTAAATATTTTTACGTGACATTTATTTCCTCAAATATGAGTTTTGGAAAGTGTTCACAGTTTTTTAGGAAGTTACACCAATTGTTGACAATTTTAAAGTCTTGATTTGCAATTGTTGAAGCTTTCTAGAATTTTTAATTTGTCTTGTGTACCAAATGCTCTAATAGGCTAAATTCAAAACCAGCCCTTTTGATGTTTAGACAGTTTCCATGAGCCTGACTTTCAATTTCCTCTATCAGGACGTAGAAATGTAGTGATAGCTACTTACGGAGCGTACATCGGACTCTTCGCTCTTTACAAGATGAAGTCCGGAAAGAAATAAGTGAACCGCGACAACAGGAACACCGTCAAATCCCGACTCGAAGTTTTGTTAATCCTTAATTTTTGTGGGATTCCTTCGTGCGGAGTGTAGGACTGAGAAATCTAGCTCACATGTGTCGTTTTGTGGTCGGGTGTTGTTTCTGTTTAGTGCGCCACGTGTAATTAATCAGGATCTTCCTGAAAATAAGTTTTCATCGACTCTTTCTATGCACTCAAGTTTGATTTGCTAAGTTATTATTACAATAGTGTCACATTATGATTGGATAGATGAGAATTTAACTGTTTCCTAAATTTTCTATTTAATTTGAAAAATTAAAGCAGTCTCGAAATCTAAAGTGGAACGATCATTTATAATTTAGAATTTAAATTTTAAATCTTGAAAACGGCCAAAATATGGCGACAGGACAAAATAAAAATACGCTGCATCTAATATTTTTCATTCACGAAATAGTTTATACAGATATGAGAGAGAATAGTTTCTTAGAAAAGACTAAATTCAACAGTCTAACTGGTTTACAACAACACAATTCGTTGAGTACTTGTGTGAAATGCTAACTCGCAATTTGGCAGGTAATTTTGTCGACCTTTATGCTGCACTGATTCTCTATAATTTTGTCGACCTTTATGCTGCACTGATTCTCTATAATTTTGCTTATGGTACTCGAACAATTCGACTATTCATTCAAGGAATCTAGTGAAAAAATGGGTAGCGGAAAAAAGGGTAACGGGGCGTAACCAGTGGGTCGGGCTGGGTTACACTTACGGACGGACAGACAGGAGATACACACAATAACAGAGGAGCACAAACAGTGAAAACGTGTTACGTGGAAGACGCAACACAAATAAAACTGGACTCGTTAGGAAGTAACGAATCCCGTGCCAAATGGAGGAAATGACACGTTAAACAATGATTTACAAACTCACAGACGATGTCGAGTTCGGAAGTAACCCGACCACACTTTTCGACTGGAAGAGTGAAAGGCGTGTAAATCTTAAAATGACCGACAGGACAGGGAAGCTGGACTGACGGCAAACAAAATAAAGTATTTAAAATCGTAAACTCAAACTTTTGAACGTAACGTAAAACTGATTTTGAAGGTGACGTCAAAATCTAACTATGTAACGTGAAAAAGTGAAACACGTAGG
>JH154026.1:165276-181966 GCA_000226015.1 Mnemiopsis leidyi | reverse complement strand
GGGTCCCATAGTGGGCAGCAGTATTCAACTAAGCTTCTCACCAAAGACTTGTACAAAGTAATCATGACCGTCCTATCACGTGTCTTAAATACGCTAAACACCCATGCTAGTGTGCTCCTAGCTTTAGTGACCATATTGCTGATGTGTCTTGACCAGCTCAAATCACTTGTCACTGCCACTCCGAGATCCCTAACGTGTTCAACGGGATAGAGTGTGTCCTCGTCCGACACCTTGTAGAAAAGCGTTTCTTCGTAGAAAGGAAGTTCTGTTGAGTGACTTTTGCTCATTAATAAAGTTTAATATTTTGACTTCTTTGCTTATAGCAGCACTTTAAACTTTTTGCTAACAGAATATTCCATTTGAGAAAAAATGTCAACCAAAATTTCTTTAACCAGTGCAGTAAAGCGTTTAACTAAAACCTTTTCACCGATTGAAGGCAGATAGACATATTTCTATTAGTATTATTATTAGTATCACACAACCGCATAAAAATACTCACGCGAAATCGCGTGACTTGTCACGCAACCGAAATTCTACGTCACGCCGTGCCATTGGTAATATTTACAATCTCCGATTAGTCTCGTTTCAATTAGCTGATTACACCATTTAAGGAAATAAGGGTACAGTAGTCCAATAGCCAAGATTACGGTCGTTACGTTGGGCGATATATAGCCAGACTCTGACATTCAATTTCAGCTCCCGCGTGTGCTTCATTAGATATTGCTTCATACTGCCCACATAGTTACTGATACGTGTGTGGAATCTTTAAGAAATGTATTTGAAGCCGTGAGGTTGTGAGTTTGATGACATTTTTTCATAAACATTTGTGTGTAGACTTAGATTAGACGCTACAAATTTAGATATCAAAAAAGGATAAATCATCAATCATATAAACATCCGAGTCGACCATGTTTATCACAATTCTATATTAATTCGACTACTTTTTTTCTCGTAAACAATAAAATGTTCAAGATGGGTGGATTCGAGTACAGTCCTCTTGAACTCCTACTGATGAAAATAACTCTTGCCGTTTTCATCACTGTCGGAGCTATTGGCAATCTTGGAGTCATATTAGCTGTTGTCGGTTAGTGATCAAATAATTGCTGTTTCTTGAATCTTGTTGCAAATACAACTTCAAAAACGTATTGGCCCCGTTGCATAATTTAATCCGTGGGAAGAATTCGTTTAAGTCTTGGTGAAATTCTGTTAATTCTTTAAGTATTATTAATATTTTGAATCAACAAACCTTAATAGACCCCCTGGCGCTACCCTCTTGTGAGTCCCTGGCCATACCCTGGGACCCAGCATCTACTTTTAAAAAAAATTTAAAAAGAAAAAAAAACCTTAATAGACATTAGACCTTAATGATTTCGTTACTTTTCTCGTCTGGTAAGACTAAAATGTCTAAAATCCATTATTGGAAACCGAAGTAGCTCGAATAGTAATGTAACTTTTATACTTATAGAGTTATTCACCAACTCAGGAATAAAAAAGTGGAGGACACCCTCCAACCTTCTCTTGGCGAACCTGGCGACAGCAGATTTAATTGTTAACGTGTGGACTTTCCCAATAACTTTAGCGTCTATCATCCAGGGGGATAGGGCTGGTAGTGTCACTTTTTGTAAGGTAATAAGATCCTGTATGAATATCGAGTCATTTCAACTTCTTTAGATCTTTAAATTACGGTTCAGCAAAAAATCAAGCTAGTTCTATATTAAGATAGAACCAGCTTTTGTGTTCTGATCGCTGCAAAAATATCTTTTACTGAGCTGATGTTGGTATTCTGACTTTGGAAATTTTTGATTTATCATGGTAACCTATTTTATGTATAATTCAGTCCTCGGTTAGTCCGTTAGTGGGTTGATGTGTGTTTTTATTTTTAACGTTTTTTAATGTTTCAGATAAGCGGATTTGTAGACAACGTTGTTATCCTGGTGTCAGTCTGGACGTTAGCTGCAAGCAGTGTAGTAAGATTTGTCCACATTACTCGACCAAATCAGTCCAGAACTTGCTCCTACAGTGCTGTCTGTTAGTTCAATTCAAAAAACATTTCCTTGCGTTTTTTGCCTTTGTATGTGTCTGCAATATTAATTATGCTGACATTATTGTTGACAGTATTAACAGATTAACTACTTAATCTTTTCAATTCTAACTATCTAGCTGGATTTGGGTTTCCTGATACCTAACTGGAGGCGTGTTTAAGCATGAAAACCCTTACATCTCAAAATTTTTCCTTGTGTTTAACATCTATCACTACGCATCAGTGAGAGTGACGTTAATGATCTGGACAAGCAGTGTTCTTGTAGCTGGGATGCCCATGTTAGGTTGGGACGAGTATGTTTTCTCTCCAGTTACATTCTCTTGTAGTATCCACGGTCTACCGGGTTTTCACAGGTTAGATTAGGGTAGATCATGGACTAAAAGTACTATCTAAACTCTGCACCATCATATCCTCGTTAAACTAGGAGCTACTGGTCAAAGCTGGTTAAAAGCTTACCGTAATAGATGCTTAGATGGAATGGTGAATTTTAAGTTTTTTACTGAGGATTTGACATTTGTCCCACGTGACTATAGGGTTTACTCCGCAGGTATTACTTCCTTTTTTTCTGTATCATAGCCTTCCCCGGCCCCTTCGTTCTCATGTCCTTCAGCTACAGTATGATATTCCGTAAAATGTGCACCGTCCAAAACAACACGAGGAAACAAACCATGCGACAGGTTTCATGACAACTTTTATTTTTAGCTAATTTAGATTCTAAATCAATATGACCTCGAAGTCAAAGTAGATTTCGAAAATACAAAAATGTCGATTTCTTTCAGTGATTTTTATCAGTAAAACTTCAAAAATGTGCTTCTAATTTTTAATTTCACTGACTCAGACCATGCAGTTCCTCTTCATCCAATCATCCAATAAAAACTTTCACCGTACCCTGTTCAATAACATCACCTAACACCTTTTTCAGGTTCGAGCCTCGATTATACTCCTCATAATAATAATAATGTTCTCCATATCCACCCTACCTACATTTATCGTGGCTCTGTTGTTCTGGTCCAAGATAACTGTCAATATTCCCATACAAGTACCTATTGTCTTACATTGGGTGTTGCAGAGCAACGCTAGTTTGAACCCGGTTATTTACAGGTTGGTTTGGTCAATAAGTTTTACATTTAAAAATTCTATCTGCAGCTCTTTCCTATGTTATTTCAATTTTTTCCTTTACTTTTAGCTTCAATTTTAACAATGTGATCGGATTTCACGTCTCAAACTTCATAAACGTTTTATAACACTCATCACCTTTTTGTAGTTTGGCGATGGTGTCAAAAAGTATCATTTAAAGTATCTTACGTTTGGTTTTTGGCAAATGGCAATAGTGTCACTAAATTGTATCACTTTAAGCATCTTAATATTGGTGTTTGGCAATGGACATGGTGTCAAAATTAGTATCACTTATAGTATCAATGATTATAATAATTGAAAGAATTCAATAAAAAAAGTCTTAAGTTTGGTTATTGAACATTGGTAATGATGTTACTAAGTTTCACTTATAGTATCTTAAGTTTAGTTATTGATGATGGTGTCACGAAGTATCACTTTCACCTCTCCCGTCCTTCTATCAAGTTAAACAGATCCCACCTCCCAGTTTGCTGAACGCTCAATACCGGTCTACATGGGTGGACTTTGTGTCTCGCCACAGAACACGAGCCAGACAACGGCGGTCCCTGGCGAACGCTCCGCTAAATTTAGAGAGATCCCGTGGAGGAGGGTACAGTAGGACAATCCTGGCCCCTCGCCCACTGGTACGGAGACAGGCAGTCACTATACCTGTGTGTGGAGTTGGGGACGGTAGGAGGAAATCTACTGAGATTCTTTGAGGAGAAGTCAGATTTTAGAGATGATCTACTGTAAAACTGTGAAAGTGACATTTCTACAATTTTGCCTACGCATTTGTGGTTTGGAATTAGAGCTTTAAGGAAGCATATTTTGTTTTTATCGGTAGTAATTTTTTTAACTCACTGCCTATGTTAATATTTATTTGAGTTCAATGTTAATACTTCAAAATGTTTCGATAATTTTTATAATAAATAATAAATAAATAATTATAGATAATGATGCCAGTATCATCATAACTAATTACCAAATGCAAAATTAAATGCAAGTTTGACGGTTATGCTCAATCGCTTAATTTGTGGAGCTTGTAGCTAGTCGTACATAGCCTGGGACACAGTATGATGAGAAGTACGTATGGTACTATAGGCTACAGCTATGTTTTAAAGTACGTATTATACGTACCATACGTGCTTCTCATCTTAGGGGACACAGTATCGACATATAGAATTAGATTTGAGGGGTTTAACCTCGGATATAACTGTGATATTCGATCGACCTAATTGCTGCACTTATTGGCTCAGTGCCCCAGCGTAGTATTTGGTGCACGCTAGGGTATTGGCATTGCTATTGTTTTACAATGAGCTGTGAAATAAAGGCTGGTAGAACAATACGATCTGCTGAAACCTTGACGAGATTATATCCGTCTGCCGTTCTAACGAAACGAGGATTGCTTTGAGCTGTAAGAGTCGGGTATCACCGCGACAACTGAAACCTTCAAGACTAACTTTGATTGGATTGGGGCAGACAAATCTGCTGTAGATTTTCCAACAAATCAGTTCTGATTGGACTAAAATGTTTGGAGAAGCTAGGGGCAATTAGCATTGGAATTTGTGTTGACCTCACAACCCAGGGTTATATTTGTAGTTATAAAGAGGATTGTGGCGGTTATACTTACACAATATCGCTCTGCAGGAGTAACACACAGTCACACTTACACAATTCAATTTCTTAACTTGATAAGGATGAATACTATTTGAAATTAAAGTAGAATTAGATTGAAAGTCGTGTTCATTACGAGATGTGCAACACTTCAACTATCTAACATTAACAACCAGGATCTACTTTTCAATTGAATGCTACTAAAAAGTAAAAAGTACTATTCGAGTCTGGAGCTGAAATACAAGAAAATTTGAAACTTTGAAGCTTCTAGTTCTAACATAAGCATGATCGGCATAGCTGTGGTTATAGTAATAAGATTTTCATTGTAACTGGTGGTGGTACTAACTGCATCACAAATCTACATTGTCATGTTCTAAGCAGGAAAAAAACTTCAAATATAACTGATCACATAATTAAATTCATTATTTAATTACTTCATTTTCCCGAACAACGACGAAGCCGGCGACGTATTATACCTCGCAAGACATTCAGGGCAAGTAAAGAATGTTTATTGTATTCTAAATAGTCAATCTCATGTGTAGGGTCCTCCCGGGTCACGCAAATAGATCAGGAATTTACTTCCTTGAACTGCAATTTCTCGGGTTCATTAGGGAGCTTGCTCCGAATGTGACTACTCTATCCAGCTCATTGATTGTTGTTTCTTTGCTTCTTTGTGCTGACGTTTTAAGACTTTTTAGTGATATCTGATGTCGTTGTCATGTGATATAATTATAATTCTCGCTCTATTCTGGCACGATGGAGTATGACAATTGTGTATTTTAGTTCCTTTAATTTCAGATTTCCAATTGACTTCAAGTTATTGACAACACAATTTCTCTCCTAAATAATGATCTTTTTCGTCAACATACTGATTGATGAACATTTTGTCACATCCAAATCAATTTCTAGCATTGCACCTATTAAATACAATAATTACTAACATTAACAAATAGCTTAATCTCACTGAACACTTCTCCTAAGAAAGTCCCACTGTTCACAAGATGACCTCGATGAGCTAAAAGCGACCCTGCAAAGCCCGCTAACTAAAACTATTCCATTGAGAAAACCTTACGTTACTAATACTATGTCTGTGTGTTCTACAAAAACTCCCTAAATGGATAACTTCGTTGAGAAGATATTTCCCACGGTAGCCTCCCTTCTTTCCGTCTGTCTCCGAATTCACTCCGGAGATCTATCAACTCCCGAAAACGAGGTCTACTTCCTCTGGCTCATAGTTGGACCAGCCTTGGGTGCTGCTCTTGTAATTGGACTGATTATTTTGCTGTCTTGCCCTTTCTGGTAAGTACGTGATGTTTCTCATGTGAATGACTCTACAAAGATCATGATATCTGTTCTTTCAGTTTCTGGTGAATTCTAAAACTGATAGCTCAAACTTTTTATCAAATCATTTAATACTAGTTGATTCTTAGTTCTCCAGTTTTGATCGCAATTGTGATCCAGGTCGCGTCAGATAGACTGTAGCAATAGCCGGAGTATCTTAAGTTATACAATTATAGTTCCTTACTATTCACTGATTCATCGTAAACTTCATCAAATCATTTTTGATAAAATTACCGAGGACTAAATGTAAAACGCTTAAAGTTAATGAAATCTTTGATCATATCGTCAGACTAAGAAGATAGGGGTATGTTATAACACTTGCTGATAGGCACGTTAATATTACGCCGAAAAATAACATAAACTTAAGTGGTCTTCAAGAATGTTAATTCTGATCTTCCCTTTTCAGCCACACAGTACTGAGAAGATGGTTTGGCTGCAACGATTCTGAAAAGAACAAACTGCACAACGAACCGAAAAATGAAACTGATGGACAGAGCGACCCTGGCGCCGGAGATGAAATGGAAAACAATCACGCGATCTCAGATAACAACACAGAGATGACTATGAAGTATCACGTGATAGCAGAACAGATAGAATTAGATCACGCAAAAGAGAGCACCTCGTCGGAAATGTCACTGTCAGTGCATAGTCCTTCAAACCTAGACAAACCAGTTGCTAACGGAATTATTGCGAAAAATGCTGAGTACACTGACACCATCTCAAAGGGTTCAGAATATTCGTATGGATCACTTATAAAAACTGATGAGGATGAAGTACCACTACCACTTCCTGGAGACACGAGAGAGAGCAGCTTCACTCCCGTAACTTACACGTCCATATCTCACGTCAAGTCTGTCCCAGACAACAAGTACAACAACAACAGCCTACACCCCACCACCCCAGACAAGTATCTGGACGAGTCGTTAAACCCGTTCCCGGCCTACTTCGACGAAGTGCCGATAGAGAACATCCCGCCCCCAAAACCGGTCCGTTCTTCCTCGACTTATGAGAGTAAAACCCTCCCTCCACGAGCTCCTAAAGCTCCCCAGTTCACTGCTCGACCCTCCAGAGCCCACGCCTCACTAGATCGGAGGAACAACACTCTGCAGCGACCTGCACCAAGACGTCAGGAAAGCTCTCCGAACTTTGAGAGTGAGCTGAAGCAGGCCATAGCGAGGGTTAAAACTCGCTCCTCCCTCGACACAAGGTACACCGGACCAGAATTTGATAAGCCTCGTAAAAACTTCAGTCCTGCAATCGCTAACAGCTCTCCCAACTTTGACAGCGAGTTGAAGAAAGCACTCTTCATTCGGAGACAGTCCATGAGTAACTTTGATTATCTGTATAATGACTCGGGGAAGAAACCGCCGAAATTCGACCTGCGTCTCACTAAAAGTAGTGACCCAGCTATTCAGTCTCGGGAGGCAAAGAAACGTGAGGGTATAGCTGCAACTGGGAGTGCAGTTAGCGTTGTTAGTGCTGGAAGTTTCGTTAGTGCTAGCACGATAGACGAAGGGTCAGAGGGCGAGTCTTACTCTTCGGTGAACGGTGACTCTGGTATAGTCACTAGTGCAGGTGACTCTGTCCGAGGAAGAGATAGGAAGTCCCGGCCTGGTCTTGATATCGATCTTCAGTCGTTAGGGGATCAACAACAGAGTTTGAGTGATTCTGATTTGAGGGTAATCAGTGAGTTCAGTGCGACGATAGAGAGGTTGAAGAGAGGGATGAGGAAGGAGGATGCAGTGAAGTTGGAGAGGTCGATAACCTCCATTCACAGAATTGTGGGGAGTGATAGGAGTGAGAAGGAACCGGAGAAGGCGGTTAGCGAGTAAGGGACAGTTGTTTGAGTGAGTGAGACTACGGCAAGAATGGAGTATAAAACGAAAACAAACAGTTGGACTGGTTGGAAAAAGACTCTGAGTCTGAATCAAACTTCATGTTGAGAACCATCATCATGGCAGCATAGAACCATGATGATGAACATAAGACATACTCATAGGACAAGGGAGGGAAACATTTGCATGAACTATCAAATAACGACCAACTGAGAACCGTTTCCAACCGCCGTACGTGAAGAGGGAATATTTGCTTCAGGAAGCATCAACAATTGGCAATAAAAAAGTCTGCAATTCATTTCTATACAGTTTATTTTGTGGTTTGAGAGGGTACATCAACATGCCAGTATTGCAATGTGAAGTTCCAGGCAAGATGCAAATGAAACAATTATTGCTTCGATTCGACTTGAAGCTCTTTATCGAACAGTTTAATTTCCTTTTCAACCAATCAAACTGGTATGTTGAAGTTGATTTTTTAGATTGTAATAGTTATGGTGATGTTCCATAATGTTTTGTGCGATGTGAATGGATGTTTAAAATTGTGATGATCTTGAATTTAGTTGTAATCCCAAATTTCATAAAAATTGTTGTTTTCATTAGATTTAGGGATAAAAAGCTTCATAAAATATTTCTAATTAAAGCAAAATTAAAACAACGAATTCGAAAATTTTTCAAAATTTTGAAATTGAAATACAGCTTCAGAAATTTATTGCACAATTCACATATATATTATCTTAAGCCTCAAATTCAATATAACTTAAACACAGAGATTCATAAATAAAATTGATTGGTGAAAAAGATGGCAAAATTTTCCAGAATCATAAGAATCATAATCCGGAGATAAAAGTCTTTCAGAATTAAAAATCTTTCGGAATAAAATTAAACCATCGAATATACTATATAAGAGTATAACTTTCAATTTCTTTAAAATTTAACATTGTTATTGATCAAAATTAAAGGTTCGATCTTTCATTTATTTAAAATAAAATGATAGCAGAATAAAGATCCTTACATATCATGAAAATAATAACATGTGTTATTGAATCTAAAATTACAGATAACAAATATTGGTAGCAGCCAAAAAATATTACTTATTCTTGACCAATGATCAAAGAACGCTACTTTTAATTTTCAAGATTAAAATCATAAACACTAAATTTGTTATTAATTATTGGTAGAGCAATTGGACGTCAACCAAGAGGTCGTGGGTTCAAGCCCCATTTGTCGCCAGTCTTTTCGAGTTAACTATCACTGATATATCAAACAAGAACGGGCAGGTTAATTGCAAGACTAAATTTATGTAAAAAGAACTCGCGATAATAAACATAATAATACTGAAAATTGTCTTCCAATTTATTTGTCTAAAATAAATGAACAATTGGGTCCGGCCTCTCATTGAACAACATAATACTGTCATTGTCCAACGTTTAAATTGAGTTTTTCAGTAAACTGATTTATCACAATGGCCCAATAGTTGAATAAATTTGGAGTTGTGGTTAAGAAATTGATGAAATTCCTTTAATCTTGGAGATAAACTGTTGGAAAGTTAATTTTTGTAGAAATAAAAAAAAACAAGCGGTTGAGCGGTAGAGCAAGAATAAAAGCAGGGGTTTTACAAGGACTATTTCGCGGTAGAGCAAGAATAACAGCAGTAGGTACAGGGGTAAGTACAGGGGTTTGAAAAGGACTAGAAAGTTCTAGAATGTGGGGATTGACATGACAGGAGCACTGATGGTGGAGCGAAGACTTGGCCGAGAAAGTGTGAGGGACTCTTTGTACTTGATGATCTCCTCAAGCTTGTCCATCAAGATCCTGTTTCTCCCGAAATAAATCAGCGGGTTCATCGAACTGGGAGAGTTTTAAAATCTTTGACTATGGTCTTTGATAAGTTTTAACGTGCTTTCAATGAGCAGCTAGATTTCTAGCAAACTTCTAAATGCTAATATTTATGATTACGTTCATCTTTGAAAATTTTCGATTCAAATTCTTTTTATTCGTATCAGCGCACCATATAAAGTGTTATGTACTGCCTACTCAGTACAATACACAATACAATACATAATACACTACACACAACATTACACAATACAATACACACAACATTACACAATACACTACACAGTACAATACAATACGCAATACAATACACACAACATTACACAATACAATACACAGTACGATACACAATACAATACACAATACAATATACACAACATTACACAATACAATACACAGTACGATACACAATACACAGTGTATACCTGCTAAGTAAAGTAGTGAGTGTAAGGTAAAGGTAGAAGTAGTGAGTGAAGGATGTTGAGAATTTCCCCACCAAAGATCGATAAGAAAGTGTTCCAGTGTATTCCAGAAACGTCTCGAAAGATAAGATCCACCAAGGAACATAGCAAACTGTGTATCTGATGAGTAGAAGTAGTTAGTTTTAGTTCGATGTAGTTAGTCACTTTATTTCTAGTGACCGTTATTTACATAATAAGTAAAAAGTAACAAGACAGCCTGTGGATGCCAAAGTTCTTCATGCAACCCATACACATATCACTTACAAGAGTTATACATATCACTTACAAGAGTTATACATATCACTTACAAGAGAACTAGATAAGATATTGTAACTGCGGCTTGTTCTTGTGGGTCAACTTTCTGAGCTCTTTTCTTGTCCGAGTTCTCGTTTTCCTTCTTTTTCAGTAAACTTCCTGATATAATTTAAAGATTATATTCTCTCAAATCACGCAATAAACTCACAAAAACCTGAATTATTATTAGCACAAAACGTAAGACGAAACAGAAAACCAAGATCAAGATCAAAGGCTGTCAAACCTAATGCTTAACAGTTAACAACAATAACGTAAACCCCATAAGAACCAACCAAACGAAACGAACACTTTGACGAACCTGTCTCACTAGCACGCTGCTCGGCAGCCTTCTCTCTGAGTCTGGAAGTAAGTCGGTACACGACAGACACAGAGGTAGCTATCATCAGCACTCCCGGTACTATAACCACCAGGATGACCATGAAGAAGTAGGCTGTACCCACTACCTCCGGGTTGGAGACGTAGGCGTCCTGGGGAGGGTGAAATTAATTTGAATTCTTCGTTTAAAGGTGAAATCTGCAACAAAATTATGAAGCCAGAAGCATGACGGAGAACCGTATGTTTGGAGCACAAAAACAAGCATCATTCGGGCACTCCGAACACAAGGATCTAGAGAGGACTCACCCCGTGTTTAAAGAGCAAAAGTAGATGGAATAGAAAAACAAATATAGGAAGATTTCTAATGGAGCATGACAAAAACTGCGTGCTGACGTTTCGACACAACAGAAAACAAGAAAAAAAATATAAGAGAATACAAACCCCGTGTTTAAGGACCGCCTCCCCACAACTAGCACCATCCTCACAAGTCGGGGTAACCACGTCCTCGAAGTTGTAGTGACAAGCTGCGTAGTCCATGTCTAGTGTGTACCGAGCATCTGAGTGGGGGGGGTTAGTGAGATGACTGGTGAGTATTACTACTACTTCTAGAGGAGTTGGGGGGAGGGTAAACAAACTGGGCAAAAGAAATCGGGAAGATCAGAGTTGAGTCTGAAAGTCGTGATAGATTTCTAAAGTTGCAACATCGGTAAGTAACTTAAGTTAAAGCGTCTGCTGCGTCAGTGAAAACTTACTTTTGAAGAAAGGGACGACAGTAAAAACTTACTTTTGAAGAAAGGGACGACAGTTACCAATAAGCTGATCACGTGACACAACCCAAGTGATGCTTTCACTCTGATTGGCGTTACCTAGGTGGGAAAAGTATGTAGTTAAACTTAATCATTGGGGATGAGGCACATCAAGGTATACTGATTTGGGTATAACTGTTCAAACTTTAACGGGGTAGTCGACATTAGCACGGTGGTATTAGGAATGCCCTGCCAAGTCAAACTTACATCAGAAACTAAATAATAAAGTCGGCGTTTAAAACGACAAATTTCATTTCAAGAGAAGAGCCAGCGACATATCAACTTGACTCCCGAAATGAACTTGAATGAATTATTAATACTGGCGTGAAGCAAAATATACTCACGATGGATTTGTACTTGAATGGAATGAAGATGGCGACAAATCTGTCGACCGCACCGACAGCCAAGAAAAGCAAGATAGCTCGAGAGCAGTAGTTGAAGAGGAATCCAATAGCATTACAAGCAACCTCAGTACCGGTGTCGTTATCTGGTGGGTGGAAATTTAGTTTGACTGATTGTTATAAGTTTGAGTATTGAGGAACGTTAATGTTGGAGAAATGTCATGAATTCACAAAGCCTTCATTTCGAGCATGTTTCTAATTTGTAAGGAAGAGCGATGTTCATTCTTCATGAACGTTAAAATTGAAAACTGAACCTCTAAAAGTTTGAACTTCTTCACATATTAATAATATTTTTAGACTCGAGACTACTTAAATACATGAGCCCAATGACGGTACTTGTGCGATATCAGCTACGTACCTTGCTGATAAAGAGTGCCCTGGAAGACCCTGTCTGACACCAGGATGATGAAAGTGAAGGGGGCGACGAAGAAGACAGTGATGTTATCACAGACACACAAGTTGAGGAGAATGAGAAGATTATTGTTGTTCCACAGGAGTTTAGCTTTGAGTTGACAGAACACAGCCAGAGTCAGACTGTTCGCTGGGAATAGTGGAGTTACTTCTCGCGCGGGTACTTGGTTTTTTACCCAAGCTAATGTTAATAACACTCTAATTTTTGTTCAATGTTTTTGCTTTTGTTACATATTCTAAGAATTGAGAATTTTCATTGATTTAACAATGCAAAACAAATGATTAGTAGAATAATATCAAGTTACCTGAAAATAAGTTACCTGAAAATAAGCGAAGAGAATCGCTAAAAAATCTTACCAATTAATCCAACTGCAAGAACGACTGCAAAGACAGCGATGAAAAATATTTCAAGAAACTCTATCGACCGCTGAAATTGTGATGAGTTAGGTCAATCTTCTGATACTATTTTATCGCGGGAAGCTGAGAGCACGTGGAATAATGCATATAATCGTATTCAAACTCAAACTGTGAAAATATTGTCTATATAAAAAAACTTGTGCATGAACCCTCAGAAGATGGACATTTGAAAAAAAATCGTAATTTGGGTTACCTGTTTCACGACGAGTGACGTTAAAAGCTATAAAACATTTCCTTGTGTTTGACTAACCTCCTGTTTGATGGCAGGCCAGTATCTAGTATCTATAATGTTCCAACATCCAGTACCATCAGAACTGCGGTTTGGGCTATCACCTCCGTAGTCGTATAGCACACACTCTTCCATCTACAGCGAGAATTTATTCATATAGAAGGTGAATGTAATGAAAAGCAATGAATTAAGAGCTGAAATATGCATAGCCTAACGAAAATCAGATTTTAATTTGAAACCTGTAACACGAAACGAAGAAAATCGTCAATAATCAGGCTGGCGAGAAACAGTTAGGTTTAAGGGTGAAATACAATTAGGTTAAAGAATACCAGAAGAAACCATACACTCATTATCACATCATTGAATAAATGAAAATCGGACCAATGACATTTCCCAGTACCTCTACATATTTTGAATACTCGAAATAGCACACTTGTGACAATCTCAATTTTGATATTCACACTTGTGCTATCACACTTGTGACAATCTCAATTTTGATATTCACACTTGTGCTATCACACTTGTGACAGTCTCACTTTTGATATTCACACTTGTGCTATCACACTTGTGACAGTCTCACTTTTGAGATTCACTCTTGTAATATTCACACTTTGAGATTCACTCTTGTGCTATCACACTAATTGTGATGATAACACGTTTGAGGTTCACACTTTGAGATTCATTCTTGTGAAATCCAATGTTTCTAGAGCTGCTAGTAATTACTGCTTCCTATAGATACTTCAAAGGGTTAGATAAATATAGATTGAACTAAATTTGTCCCAGATATGACAAAAACTTTTTGTCAAGTAATTAGAACCTTCAGGTTTTCCAAATTTAAAATCCTAAGAAAGGGTCGTAGAATTTTTGGAACTTTTGTATCAAGTTACAGCAATTGACCGATGAGAGCCGAGGGGTCATCTTATACTGTGTATGTTCAATCGAGTCTGACATAAATGACTTCTTTCGAACATTTACCGAAGATACGGGTCTTTTTTTGGTAGGTATAGGCAAGAACTAAGAAGAAACAAATTCCATCAAATTCAAAAGACCAAATATAATTCGAACACAACAGACAAGAAATTTCATAAATTGAACCAGAAAGCGTTGAAAATATTTGTGATCTCTTTGGTATCAATTGTATCAGTATATCATCGCAGTGTATTGTTTATTGAAGGTACAGTGTACTGTAGTTAGCAGTGTATACAATACATATCGTATAGTTCATTGTCCCAAATATGTACATTCTCTAGTGTATCGTAATGTGCGTGTCTATACTATCAATTATAGCGTAATTTCACCTGCAGGAGAAATAACCTACCTATAACAAACTTTACATGGTCTCTATATTCTGCATTATCATAGTCAATTTTAATCAATACAGTAAAACCACCACCAGGACTCGAGAAAACATATTTGAAAGAGTAGATGTGATCCAAAACACTCTTAACAAAAATACCCAGGCGTTTGCAGAGACGACTCTCATCATAGACAATCTCTGACGTCGACGATAACAACAACAACAACTAAAGTAAAACAAACTACAAAGCTATATGCGAGCTAATATGGTAAACTGGTAAGAAGAATAACTACAACAAATCTATCAACTAGAATCTCTTGTCCTAAACACTGAGAACTAGTTCTGAGAGCTAACAACTCCAAGATAATTACAATGACTCGGGCTGCACTAAACCCCCCCTCCTATACTTATAAGTATTACTAGTGAGAGCTAACACTACAACTTAGCACTAGTATAACACTAACATTACATTGCAGCAACAGGAGAGACAACGCTCACTATACACAATAGAGTTATACCTTTAACTGTAATTACGGGAAAGAGAGAGTCTATATATCGTGGTATATACACACGTTACTTGGCAGGTGTACCGGAACATTTTACACATTCCTCAAACTGTCAACAACTGTATATAGTTCTGTTGAGTTCCATGTTAATGCGGTTAGCACGAACTTGTGGGTGATAATTGACAGATCTACAACCAAAGCAACTCTGATTAGTAATTAAATTGACAGATTTGACACCAACATATTGTCAAGAAAATGAAAAAGTAAGTGCCAGATTTGGAAAACCACGTACATGTAAAAACCACGTACTTCTAATCACGGCAAAATAAGAGAATTACTGGAGAAACGGCGACAAAAGTTCAAAATCATTTCTGTCTCGTGTGAGATTTAACCTGAACCTTGGGTAATAGAACTGGCGGACTTTCTCCGCCGCGGATCAGCCGCGTACAAAGTCCTCCAGTTCTATTCCCAAACCTTGATATAATGATGATCGCATAACACGTGGTGTGCGCAACAAGGATCAAATAACTGATAACACAAAACTCGCATCACATCACACCGCACAACAAAAACACAAAACTAAGAATGTCTACTCTGATGGCACGCGGTAGTATGTAAATGAGTAAATGACATAATTGCAAGTATAGAAACGGGCAAATTCCTGCCAGGTCATGAATAATAGCTGCAGCAATCTGGTAATCATTGAGTAACGACATCAGGCATGACGTCGCGTGGCCACATCTGAGTGCTGAGCAATTGTCGATTGAGAGACTTGATCGTGTCTTCGCGTTCACCAACCAGCAAATATCCGTAATATTTCAGGTAATGCCAGGGCAGCTTTAATTTGAGAGATTCAATTGTCATTCTAGGAGCCATCATAGTCTTAATGATTGTAATTATACATTCATAACAGCCAGGATATCTTACGAAGGGTTAATTGCATTATCCATCAGACAATTAGTTAACGTAACAGGTAAAGATAATACCTTATAAGCGTTGTGCATGTGTGTTGTACCCTCGCACCCTACGTTTCCACGTGAAACCTTTATCCACGTTAGCAAGCTGTATTTACTTAGGAATCCTGCGTGTTTGGGCTCTTTGTCCTCATTGTTTATTCTACTGATAGGGTGTTATTGACCTTACCTTTAATTAGATTGTTCACCCTGATGGGGCTTATTGTAATTGGATCTTTGTAATCACGTGATCCCGTTAGGAGTCACGTGATTGATACTATTTAACCTCATCCGTTGTTGGAATCGGGGCCTTTTTGGTTTACCTCGAATTGAGATTTGGGAGTTCTCGATAAACTACGATTGTAATATACTATTCTAATTGGTTATTTAAACGCTGTATCCTTTGTCACACCTTATACACCTGGGTTACTTTAGTTACTTTAGTTACAATTAGTTAACGTAACAGGTAAAGATAATACCTTATAAGCGTTGTGCATGTGTGAACATTGAACAGGAAAACATCAGATATTTTGTACCCTTTCTATCACTCAATTAAAGTGTTTTTAAGATCTTAAAAACAGACGGCCTATATTCTAGTATTATTTTCGATGGCTCTAATAAGTCAACTCACGATTGCACTTTACGATTGCACTTATATAATAAGAACGAGTACAGCCAGCCAGGCCCGTAGGTTAGGGGGGGGGACAGGGGGGTCATCGACCCCCCCAATTCGGGGAAGGGGGGGGGGGGGTTCAAATATGACCTGCGAAGCAGGTCATTGACCCCCCCAGATTTGACT
>JH154026.1:115963-127451 GCA_000226015.1 Mnemiopsis leidyi | reverse complement strand
TTCTTGACTAACACCCTACCTAGCACAACCTCAGGGATGTGTTTTGTACAATCTATGATAGTATGTTTATGAGTATGTAGCTGTTGATTGTTTGAGACTCATCTGACTTGATCGACATGCATAGCAAAAATTTATGATTTCACAATCTTAACTACCATTGAAAATTCATTGCTGTATTGGGGTTCAAAAAAAGGGTCATTGTTAGCCAAAAGCGTAATGGTCCTAAATCTCAGCCTCTTGCAGTGCCTGCTAACATCTGTTGGCAGAACTCCCCTAAAAATAGTGTCGATCTTGTCACCAATTAGATTTTTAACTTTTTTAATGATTTATTTTATTGATTAAAGAGATTTGAATTTAATATTTTGTTTTACTCTGAATATTTTGTTTTACTCTTTTACTTATTTGTTTTCATGTTTGCGTGCATTGACAATGGATGTTGAGCCGCGCGTGCGTCGTTTGGCCAGTGCGCGCATTGGCGGACGTACGTGCGCGTCGTCACATCTGCGGTCAATGCTGGGTCAACCCACACTATACGAGTGTGAGAATAAGATATATTTATGATTTGATTACAAATGCTGTAAATAAAATTTGTTGTTTTCTTGAAAAATTTGTTGTTTTCTTGAGATACAGAAGGGGATCTATAGAACGCTGTTGGTACTTCTAGAGCTGGGCTGAAACATGTTAACTGACGTGTAACCGATGTTGGTTAACGTTATTTGAGTATCCTAAACAGTTCAATAAATACATGCTGCACTTAAAGGTTATAAATAGGCATGATTTTTTCCTTGTTAAATAACGGTTTCGTGATTTCAAGGCAGTAGTTCTTTTTGCCATATACATATAAATATATCATATCTTACAATGACTTAGAGACGCCACTGCACTTTTCTCCTTGTATGAAATAAAAGTGTAAAAGCAATAATAATAAAATAGACAATTACACCTTGAATACACAAATGACCCTATATGAATGGGGTCAATCCTGACATCTATAGTGACTCTACCATCTGCATACTTAAACCACTTAGACCGACAAAATAGAGATGCCAGTACTTGCTACAGTTTTGACATTCTACTGAGAGTTTATCGTCCATATAGACGCCACAAGCACAATAACCAAGATCATCATCACCTTCATTCTGCAAAGAGTTATTCTGCGAACTCTTTACAACTTTCTTCTTCCCAGCATCTCCTTGTTTCTTTTTCATCTTGTTCGACGTGTCATCAGCACCTGTCTTACCTCAATAAATTTGTTGTATTTGTAGTGTTCTAATTGTTTGGTCAGAGCAAGAAATGCATGAGAGCGCATGATGGCCACGCATAATGGCCGTGACAGTAGATTATCTACCTACAATCTCGAAGGGGATTTGTCTCAAAGTTGGACGAGACATTTAGGGATCGATATTAGATAAACAAATGTTTAAAAAATCATATATTGAATGTTATTTCATTTATTGATATGAGATTATCAGGGTGCTACATCTCAATTGTCTGTCAAATGAAGGAAAGTCCCTTAAAAATGTACTCATGATTACACGAGAAGGAAAAAATATGTGCATAGAGTTGAGAGACTGGCTCGTTCATTGAATTATGACAAGGAGTTTAGGTTTAAATCAAAGTGTTTCTAGATTTAACTATGAGACTTAAATTATTTTAGTCAGTTATATCACTTCACTGTTTACTGAGTATGATGAATGCGATCAGCAGTGTGGCGTCATGTTGTGTCGCTAGTGGTGAAAAAAGAGATAATATCAAATATTATTTGATTTTTAAATGCTGTAAATTAATATAATAGTATACAATTCTTGTTATATCTAGATTTGAAACATAGTTTCTGTAATTGTTTTATCAAAATTGCTCAACAGAAACTTTAGAATAATGTTCATAAATCTTGTAACCAGGTAGCTATGTTATCAAGACTGACCTGCTTGGGAAGAGGTCCCCTGGCAAAAATATGCTATGCAAATCTGCGTACACAAGCTCGGTCAACTATAAGAACTCCGGGAACTCAAAAGAAAGTGGCTGTAGAAAAAGATTGGAATTTCTATGGTAAAATGGTAAGAATATATAACTAACTGATTAATTCATGTAATAACAAGTATAGACGCACCCCACACAAAAACATATACATGACACTATTTGTTTATATAGATTAGCCTAAAACGTGTTAGTAAAATGAACTATCTATTGGCTCCCTTATGAAATGGTAATGGCAAAGTATGAACTCGTTTTACACTTCAAACTGAGCTGAATGTGATGATTTGAACAATTATTACAATGCTGGAGTTTTGGATTTAGAATATTAAATTGTTACTCCATTATAAGTAAATCAATTTTGGTTACAATTCACATTGCAAAAATAATTTTCAGTTTCTTGCTGGTTCAGCAGTGGTAGGAGGAGTCTCAGTTGTTTCAATTGGTAAGAGGAATGCTTAATAGTACTTACAAAAAGATAATATGATATTTTTTACTTCACATCCTTCTTTTTTTCCCCTTCTTCTTCATTCAAAGTCCCATCGTCAGGTTTAAAGCAAGATGCTTTGGACTCTGAGGTGAGCGCACTTGTGCGTTCAGTGCTATGGCCTGAGTATATCTCTAGCAGGATTAAGAGTACTTACATGTACTTTGGACTTGGACTGGCTGCCACAGGAGGTTAGATAGATTATGATCAAAATTTTACATTTGAGTAGTTATAATTACAATATTTTAATCGACTTAGATTTCACTGTCAATTCAAAATCTCTTAAATTCGTGTCAGTATTTAAACCTCTATATGAATAGATAGCAGTGTATTGAAATGCTTTGACTCAGGCACTATGGCATTAACCAAGAACTTTGTTGGACTACAAAACTTGATGGCCCGTCACCCTATCATGGCCATGGTTGGACTCATAGGTGCACAGATTGCAATCAACGGTATACAGCACAGTTTGCCTTACACAAGCGAGAATATGGTCGCGAAACATCTTCTTGCAGGAGGTTTGTGTCTCTTTCTTTTGTCTGTTCCTGTCTTAAGAAATTGTTTCTTGTGACAAAGCAGTTTTTAAAAAAAGTATGTACGTTGTGTCATCTTTTCTTATAACTGAACTGATATACAGGTATATTGGTATAAAGTTTTAGTCACTGAATATTTTATCAGGCTTGTATGGTTTGATAGGAACAGTGCTTGGTCCACTTATGCACCTTGGAGGTCCCGTCGTCACTCGTGCAGCCATGTACACAGGTGCTCTGGTATCAGGTCTCACACTTGCAGCAATGACTGCTCCGTCAGAAAAGTATCTTCAGATGTCTGGTCCTCTGATGATGGGATTCTGTGCAGTGTTTGCAGCTAGTGTTGCCACCGCTTTCTTACCCCCAACAGGTGTGTATACTAGATGTTATTTCACTGCCAATAACGAATTGTTGTTCCAATGCCTATCTTTTTATAATAATTCTATAATTTTTTTTATAAAATCACATTGTAATACTTGTAAAACGTCATCTGGCTTTGCCATACCTATTCTAGTCAGAACATTTAGAAGACTAAAAATGATTTTAATTAAACCTGGGTATTGAGGTATTGTAAATCCACTATTCAGACAAACTCACGTCTTCCAGGTAACCTAGGAGGGGGAGTCTACATGATCGCTGTATACGGTGGTGTAGTCCTCTTCTCTGCCCTCATGCTCTACCAGACACAGTCTATCGTGGCCCAGTGTGAGCGCCTACCTCAGCACATGAACTACGATCCCATCTCAGCCAGCATCGGCATATATATGAGCACGATCAACCTGTTCGTCAGGATTCTCAATATTCTAGCCAACGGCAAGAGGAAGTGAGGGGCGGCGATTAAATAAAAAGACTTGTTTCAAATCGTGAAATGTTAAGATGCCGAGTTAAGGGAGTTTGAAAAGAAGTAAAACAATAAAAAAGAGTAGTGCCCGATTTTGCTCTGTTCAGAAACTTTGATGTGATTTTAATAAGAATTTAGAACAAGATTAGTATGTATTGTGAAATGCCGCATTCTGCTTTCTAACTGTTTCTTTAAATCGATGTTGATTCAAAAGTAGATTTAAGTTTTTGTATAAATTTGGCTGATGAGCAACTTTCAGTTGTTCACTCTTAAGTAAGGGGAGTCAAACCCCTCTCATATACAAAATTTGGAGTTTTCGGTTGCCTTTGCGTAGCCTTTATTATATTACACTCTGCTTAGTATGCCCGTGACCTTTTTTGAACTTATTGCCCATAAGAGTTATAATGCTTATTTGTGTTTGAGCACATATTTGATGAAAATATAGCAATTCCAAAATTTGATGTTGAGGCAATACTGCAAAATTGTTTCAATGACGAAAACAATTGAGATTTCAATCCAAATTGAAAACTGCTTTAAATCATTTATATTTCATTTGAACCGTCTCAAAAAAAATTACAAATATAAAAGCAATTATATACTGACTATGATATGACTCTTGCCAGATTTTAATTTTACATGCTACACAAATTGACAGGGTAAATTTTAAACTTGCATTTCAGTTAACTAGGAAAATGTATGGAATTAAATATAAATCTGTGATATAAATCTGTATGTTAGTATGTGCAGTCAACTATACAATACTATTGTGACAATAGAATATTTCTGTAACTCTAAAATATTTTATAGCTATCTTCCTTCTGCAAAAATGTAGACTCATATCCCAAAAAACGAACAAAGGTGGAATCAAGTGTGCGGTTAAAAGACAATAATCAGGCTTCGGATCCGAGATAAGGACTCGACTGTTGGCTTCAAGCAGAGGAATTTAGTGTGAGCAAAAAGCTGGAGGCAAAGATTACGAATCTAGAAAAAAGGAAACCTAGACGAAGATAACATTGAGACAAAGATAAGAGATTGAGATACGATGAATAACGTCCAGCTAGATGGAGACTTGTCTCTGTCTTATAACCAGCTTATGTCACTGGATACTGTCACTGTGGATACTTTACCTGAGAAAAAGGTACTTTCTTCAATACAACTTATGTTTAATAGGAAAATGTGCATTCAGAAATTTCTGATTTTAGAGTTATTGGACCGGAAAAGTTTTGTAGTGATTTTAAAACTTACTTATTGTATCCTTTCTGAAATATATTTGATTCAGAAAATATGCTAATAATAGAAATAACTGCCCATGTTTCACTGGCCGTTTTGTTCGTACATGATTGAAACGATCTCTGACCGCATCAAACCCTTGTAGTATTAATTAACTGATTAATTATTTAACTGATTAGTTAACTGATTAATTAACTGATTAATTAAATTATTATATAACATGGTGTGTTACAGGGAGTGATTATGAAGCACACGGAGTACCTAGTCCGTTCCACAAACTTCAGTTCATCTGCACAGAGACGGTACACTGACTTCGAAGTCTTCTACGACTTGTTAGTCGCTCGTTACCCCTACAGGTATTGAATTACGCACAATTGTGTACCTTTTCAATCTGATTTCATTTTCCCTGAAAAGAGCCTTAAAATCATTTTATACCATATCTAATCGAGAAAAACATAAATGCTCTTATGTATTCGTAATGTTTGAAATGTTAATTACCTACGTCAGGAAAACACCGTACTTACAAGTTACACGTGTTTCTTTAATCTGATGACCTGGTTGTTGTTTCCCAGGATGGTACCGAGATTGCCTCCCAAAAAGATAGGAATGACAGATCACTTTATCAGTGAAAGAAGAAGAGCTCTTGCCAGGTACAATTTATGATAGTTAGTTTGTCAACACGGTTAATGATATAAAGGATTAAACACCAAAACGTGTTTATTGTTCAAGTTAAATTGCACAATTTTGATCGTATTAGGGTATTATTGTGTTGTCACCACATTATGTGGTTTGCGAATTAAAATATCCTTGTTGGGCGTATGAGGCGGCGTTGCGTGTCATACATTCTATCAAACATTTGGAGCACCATGGTTAGTGAAATATGTTGATAACATGTAACTGTAAAACATGGAACGCTCTTAAACATGTAATACTGATTTCAAATTTTGCAGATTTCTGAACATCATCAGCAGACATCCTGTGTTACGTAAAGACCCAATAGTACAGTTCTTCTTTACTGTAGAAGTACATGACTTTCATATTCACTTAAAGGTACTTGTCTCACTAGTAATTGGGAAACTTTCCCTGCTAAACTTGATCGTCTTGTTTTTATCGACCTTCCTCCAGCCACCTCAATCTTCTGATCTAGACACTCAGCACGTTCTGCCTAATTAACCGCCCTGCATGTGCTGCCTAATTTACCGCCCTGCATGTGCTGCCTAATTTACTGCCCTGCACGTGCAGCCTAATTTATAAATCATTGCTTCACAGCTGGACTAGTAATCTAGTTCATGACTGTTTTCTTGATTAAGACACACTTCTTAGTTAACTAATCTGTTTCTTGAATCTGTCCTCCTTAGTCCCTTCCCGAATCCCGGTATAAATCACTTGTTGTAATAATCGATTTCTTTACAAAACTGCGACTTCCATATTCCCTTTATTGTACCACAACAAATTCCCATTTCCCAAAATTACACTTTTACAGGACAAATTCAAGAACTGCTTGGACGAGTTTGTAACTAATCCCGACAAAGATAGAATAGAAGAACAGTTAAATGTAGTGTCGGGCGATGTGAACGGGATGAAAACAGAGTTAAACAACATGTTACGCAGTGTAACAGTTCTTAGGTAAGTACATGTTACGCAGTGTAACCGTATTGCTATCATGCAGAGATATGCAGCTGCACTCAGTACACTGGTACAAAAATATAGGTATTAACACGTTTAAATGAAACCATAGAAAAAAGGAACCCAGAGTGGTACACAATAACCCTCTTACTCAGAGATCTATCAGAACGGTGGGTTAGCCGCACCAAGGCTGCTGCCTACGACCTGCAGATGTACAGTAACGAACTGTCTGTGTTAGCAGGCGAGGGACAGACTGTCAGCGCTTGGAGCTCTCACAAGGGTGATGCATGGAGCAAGGTAACGATGTACTACGGGAAAGTTTGTTTTCCCGTCTGTAATCTGTATCTCATCTTTTTATTTCGCAGCACTGGAAAACAACATTATAATTAGTTAAAATACATTAAAGTATGTGATATTAATAGTTAGTACAGTTTTAAATCGAATGCTCTGCATGAAACGCCCCGATCTGTTTCCTCTGTCTATAATGCTAACGTTAGCACAGCATTTCCCTGCAGTTACGGGAAGGAATGCGTGGCATCTCCGCGCAGTTCTCCAATCTCTCGGAGCGTGTGGGTAGACAGCGTATCGAGGTGGGTGGTAATGATGTAGTATAACTCTGTAGGAAGTAGATTGTTTGTTTTGGACCTAGATAGCTATTTGTCAATTAAACAGCAATGCTTACCAGCTCAATTCCGAAGAGGTCGCCACATCTTACAGGTTGTAATGCGTTGTCATGCGTTGTCATGCGTTGCAATGTGTTGTCATGTGTTATTATATTTACTGTAGAACTAGTACTGATTACAGATACATGCTTACAGGAAGATGCAGGGATACTGGAGAACATAGCGCTATTGCTGGATATCCTGCAAGGAGTAAAAGATCTGGTAGATAGGAGAGAAAAGGGAGTCAACAAGGAGCATCAACAAGCTTTCAATAGGGTGCCTTTTTTAATCTAGCGATTGACAAACGATGGGTCGCTGTCATACAACCAATCAGTATTCAGCAAATCACGTCAAATCAAAATTTTACGACCACTATCAAAATATCTTCCAAATGACAATTCAGTTGCGATGACCTACCCACTAACTATTAAAATATAAAGCCTATATAGCCACAAAGTCTGTCTCAGGTACAACAGCTGAAGAAACAGAAGGGCACCATGGCGGCTAGTGGGCAAGGAGCTGGTACCGGGATACAGGAAAAGATAGAACAGCAGGAGTCCTTGATCAACAACATAGGACTGAGGTATACAGTTTAGTTATTAGTTTAGGTTTTTGGGATAAAGTTTAGTTATTAGTTTAGGTTTTTGGGATAAAGTTTAGTTATTAGTTTAGGTTTTTGGGATAAAGTTTAGCTATTAGTTTAAGTTATTGCGATAAAGTTTAGTTATTAGTTTAGGTTTTAGGGATATAGTTTAGTTATTAGTTTAGGTTATAATCTGAGAACAGGTTGCTTTATTGTATATTGGATGAATAATTCGGCACCTCATGTTAACTGGACATCAACTTGTATGTTAAATCGTGACTTTTTTACCGAGTGCCATAGGCAGCTTATCATGCAAATAAGATTGTCAAGTAATTGTATACTGCCTTAACCCACATTGTATTCTTAAATTACATATCAGTAGTCTATAGAACACTAACTAACGCATGTACTTATTACAGAAACAACTTTTCCGTCCTCTGTTTACACTGGGAGATGAAACAAGTTTACACCTATCTCTCTCATTTTGGCGTCATCTGGAATTCTTTCGTTAAAACTCAGCTCTCGGCCCACAATGACGTAAGTAGTCAGTAGTTTCTCGATTTTCTTATCGGTTTCGAGAAGAAATTTCTGGCTACAGGCATCGAATGTGCTAGTATGAGTAACTTGTCGATGTAGAACGCATTGCTTGACATTTTAGCATACTGTGCGCTCCAACTCGAATTAATGCGCGCGATTGGCGCGCGTTGTATCGTATCATGCATTCATCATATCAAATGCATGTTATGTGATCATGTCTATCGATTAAAATAAACGAACGTCGAACAACGATAACAATGGAATTTACAATAAAGAGATTCACTGTCATCAAGTCACAGATTTCCATTGCAGTTCTTTTGGCCCAACGTTAATCTCTAAAATTCATGCAGCACATAATCATAATGATAATACTCTGCACTTTTCAGCTGGGTAACCTGTGGCAGGGAACGGGTAAGTTTACAAACTTGATGACATCGGCTCAAAGCAGCGCCCCAATTTCCTACCAGGCCGCCCAACCTTCTGCACCGCCGGGATACAATGGTCCCAGTTTTTACGATATGTGACGTTTTTATCTTTTCAGCTTAGTTAGAGTATAGCTTGTTTTATAACCGTTTTAATTAATTAATAGTGCGTTAGAAGGATTGAAGAGTTTTGTTTGCTTTTAGGGATCAACTTCAGTAAGAGAATACATTCACTGTAATTGATCTGTAGCGGTGCAGCGGACTATGACCGTAAACTGTGTAAAATCGACGTTTAATTCTTTTTATTTGGTTTTTGTTTGAAGTTGATGTAGACTCTTATTAATTGCCTATCTTTTCAGTTTAAATTTTTCCAGCTGAACAGTGAATAACTCCAGCATTTAGCAAAAATCGATTATTAGTAACCAATTCAGCATGGAAACAGATATGTATGTGCTTTATACTTTAAATTGTATGTTATATGGCAGTTTGTTAAGTGTGTTTTTATAATTTTGATTTTGTAAAGGAGATCAATAGCACTGCACAATACCAGTTTACTTGTTATTTCATTGTTTTAGCAGAGCTTCTTTTTAGGTAAAGTAACAAATCAACACATCTTTGAAGAAGTTAAATAAAAATGTGGATTGTCATAAACAATTGTGATAAATTATTCTAGAAAACGTTTCAATCTTTCTGCCGGAGATGAAGATTAGTCGCTAAAACTTAGATCATTAAACTGAAAATACGCAAATACTCCAACAGTCCGATTATGGGTGTTTTAGTTGCAGTTCAAATGATTAATTATAATTAAGGGCCACCCAACGTTCACTCTAGCTTCTCCATATCTTTATCGTCTTCTAAATCAGGTAGATCTGCGGGGTTAAATATTTTAAAAATAAATAGGTAGTTTTTTCAATTTATTTCCGAAGCTAGAAGGTAATTTAGATCAAGATTGAACTTAAAAGCTGACGTTGCCCAGTTCTGCAGGAGGCTGATAATGAAGTGGGTAGAAGTCCTGGCCACGTGAAATACACAAGTCACTGTAGAGTTCATCAACCTGTCAAAACTGTCATAATGACTGTCGGAAGGGTCGTGCCTTATATAACCGCATTAAATATAGCAGCTAGGCAGGGCTCATAGAATGATCGAGATTAAACCAAGCGTGCGCGCAACGGCCGGCTTTTGCGCGGCGTTCGAAAGGGATGAGGGTTCAAACTCGGTGGCTAAAAATGGCACCCGCGCCTTCCATATTGTACAGATAAATGGGAGACTTCAACGAAAACTTGCGTTTAAGCTGACAGCCAACCGATATTCCTAGTCTTAAAGTCAAGTAAGAACTGGAAAAAACGCAGTCCGAGTAGAATTCCAGTGAGCGCGAACAAGATTTTTGGTTCAACAAACAAATAGGATGGGACTCTTGAAATCTCACAGGGATTTCAAAAGACTGCTATTATATTGAGCAATTTGAGGCTTACAAAACAACGCCAACTATCATGCCAATGGTCAAGAATGAAAGCACCTTAGTAACCAAGCCCTATTCATAAGTTTAAACATACCATCATCATCTGAATCAGCTATTTCGTCCTCACTCCCTAGCTCTGTTCCTCCTATGTTCATGTTGTTCATCATGCTTTCCCAGTTTGCTGAAATGTCGCTCGTATTGAACTTACAGCTTAATACTTGATTTTTCCATCTCTAATACTTTTTTGCCGAACGCAAAAAAGTTAAGTGGATGATTTTAAAGTGGTTGGATTTTGGGGTGGTTGAAGTTGGGGGTGTAATTGGGTGGGTAAGTGGATAGGTAGGTAGATTTTCAAAGTGTCTGCCTCGTTGCAAATTGCAACTTGCAATGCTTACGCTTCACATCCGGATCTAATCCTCTGCAAAGTTATTCAATACGTTATTCATTCATGAATGTAGCAGTCGTAGTGCGGGCGCGTTCGAAAATACGGGGAGATTGCGTTAAAAAATGCGTCATTGTGCAGCGGTTACTTCTTTATGCATAGAAATTGAAATGAAGTTTCTTACTGTGGGCACTTATAATGCATTTTTACCGGGCGCTGATGGCCCTCATTTCTATGAATATATATAGCATTATTGCTAAAAAACTTTGATACAGTCGTTTCTAAGTCTATAAAATTGAAAAAATGGAGTGGAACTCGGGGCGACTCTGAGTATGACTGTTAATTTTTTCACCAAAACTGTCATCATGCTACTAGACTTGAGTGCTGCATTTGACACGGTTGATCATGATCTTTTGCTGAGAATACTGGAGAAAGATATCGGTCTTCGTGGCAAGGTTCTTCATTGGTTCAGCAGCTTGGAAGATCATTGGAAGATCACAAAGAATTCGTTTAGGTAAAACTACCTCTGAGTGCATAACCATCAAATTTGGTGTCCCTCAAGGTTCTGTTCTTGGACCTGTCTTGTTTAACCTATATATAAGGTCAATTTACAAATTTGTACAAAAGTTTGGATTCAACATTTTTGGATATGCAGACGATCACCAGATAGTAAAATCATTTAGAGCTGAAGGACAAGTAAAAGTCTTAACTCATGAATTGATTAGATGCTTCACCCAAATCAAGTTCTGGATGAA
>JH154026.1:46755-58729 GCA_000226015.1 Mnemiopsis leidyi | reverse complement strand
ATAGAACTATCACCAACTATAGAACTATCACCAACTATAGAACTATCACCAACTATAGAACTATCACCAACTATAGAACTATCACCAACTATAGAACTATCACCAACTATAGAACTATCACCAACTATAGAACTGTAATCAACTATAGAACTATCACCATCTATAGAACTATCACCAACTATAGAACTATCACCAACTTTAGAACTATCACCATCTATAGAACTGTAATCAACTATAGAACTTTCACCAACTATAGAACTATCACCAACTATAGAACTATCACCAACTATAGAACTATCACCAACAATAGAACTATCAGAATATATTCTGGATCAGAGTAGTTCAGTGCCAGAATTCTAGGATTATAATTCATAGCTGCCTACCTATAGCACATACCTATAGCACATACCTATAGCACATACCTATAGCACATACCTATAGCACATACCTATAGCACATACCTATAGCACATACCTATAGCATATACCTATAGCATATACCTATAGCATATACCTATAGCACATACCTATAGCACATACCTATAGCATATACCTATAGCACATACCTATAGCACATACCTATAGCACATACCTATAGCATATACCTATAGCACATACCTAAAGCATATACCTATAGCACATACCTAAAGCACATACCTATAGCACATAGCTACCTATAGCACATCTCTTTCTACAGCCACTAGGGATAACTTATCACTGGGTACAAATAACTGCAGCTATGAAAATAGAGAAAAGATTTGGCAAGCTTATAGATGAAAAGAAAACTTTGCATAATAGTTTTTAAAAATGGGGAAAAAATGATGTGAATACAGTTGATGTCAAATGGTTTTCGTCAAAGCTTCAAAGCAGTATTTCATTAAGAAATACTGAATAAAATTCTTCATGAGTCCAGAAGTAGGGATAGGAAGATCTTACTTCTTTATTCGAAGTAAAAAAATACCTGATTAGCTGATATGATCCCGAGACAGCGAATTACGAACAAAGTATTTGCTGACAGCTTTAATCATTAGCAGATTTTTTTCATGATCAGAAATAATTTGGAAAATCACCAAAATTTGGACCAGATATAATACAAATTTTTGCAGACTGTTGACTAATTAAGTGCAAATATTCTGGCAAATCTACACTATTCTAGCAATAAAGTTTGACACCTATATCTTTGGTGGGGTTGGCTGGTCGGCTGATAGGGCGTTATATCGGAGATGGATAAGTCTATATCGATATTCCGGAAGTGTCTGCTATTGGATAGTGAGAGCTGAGGCCAGGGTGAGGAGTTTAGAGATAGTCAGACAGTGCAACTTAGGATGCTTTAAGAAATGCTGGGCGTAAAATATTGTAAAGAACTTCTTTAGCGAGCTGTTAAAATTAAGGTGTTTTTAATTAGTAGCTATACCAATTTTCAGCAATAGCTTGATTAAGAATTGTGCAAATATTGATTCAATAGCGATCAAAGCCGTTGATCCAGATCATGAAATGATAAACACAGAATCAGAAATAAGTAACATCGATTATTTTGCTCCGAAAAATCCAATATGCAAAAATTAATTGTAAAATACATTCGCATCCACACGATTGTATTTCCACACGATGTATTTCTAACAGAGGGGGCGGTGGTATCTTCCTTTTCTTAGAATTACTGATATTTTACCTTTCCGGTCACCTTCAAAAACCGTGTCTTCCAACGGCAAGTCGAACAAGTGTCGAACAAATTGACGACGGTGAAATAAACCAAATCAACGGCAGCATGATAAGTTTATTCTTAGTCAGCGCAAAAAGAACGCATGTTAACGAGGTTTAATAAAAATTAATTCAACTGACCGCGCCTGCAACCAATCCGGAGATTATTTTTCCGTGGTGGGAGCAGTGGAATGGAATGTAGACAACTTTTGATGGATTCAAAAAGTAGGCCTAATAAGAAAATGTAGTGGTGGAGAAGTCTAAAATTACGTTGAATCATTTCGGTAAGCACTTTAGTAATATACCCAGACAAAAAGAAATATTTGTCGTGAGTTGTCTTAGAGTGAATATTTTTTTATAGAAAGAACACATTGTTTTGAATGAAGACATGTGGAACAAGTAAAATAGATGGCGCTGCAAACACAAAAGAGATAGTGCTGCTTAGAAACAGCCTCTGCTGTGCAAAAGACATGAATTGCTTTATAACAGATATTGCTGCAAAAGCAGACTTGATCGCTACAAGTACAAAAACGGACATTATACTGTGAAAAAAGACATTTGCATCGCTGCATAAAAACAAGCCAATTTGCTACAAAAACAGAAATTGCTACCAAGACAAAAATTCCTACATCTTCATAAAAACAGATATTACTGCAAAAACAGACATTGCTGCAGAAAAAGCTATTTCTGAAAAAATGTGCTGCTAAAACATCAACCTCCTTGGACCTGCATATCATTGTCGTAACTAAAGCCATGGCGCACAAAATATGTGGATAACAAGCAAACAGAGTCCTGCGGAATGCGGAGCTGATAGAATCACAACCGGTAAACGCAGCACGAGAATATGTTTCGCTTAAACTGCCGACTGTTGGCAAGGACAAGCCCTAAACAGTCGGCTGACATGGGGAAACTAACTCAATAACGCTTAACCGTAGCAAGGAACCAGAAATTACCGGGCTAATGAAGCAGTAGCCTCTATGTAGTATCAGCGTTGGGCTACATAGCATAGGGAGTGCAGTTTTTTATCACATACAACGTAAAATCAATGTTTGATTCCAACTAGCTAACTAGACAGGAAAAATTCAACAGCGGTAGGACAGAGCAATAGCAGAGCTGAAGTGTTGTTAACAGCGGCTAAACCCAGGAGTGAAAATCGTCAGTAGCCTAGGCTAGCAGCTGTTTTTTGTTTTCTATTATAGATAACTGTATGTAATCGATCACAAAGGCATGTCTGATATCCTGAAACTATACTCCCAAACTGAATCGCAATGATTATCGTTATGATAACGTCATGAGGAGCGACTGGAATTTGTACCTCTTCCGGCCAGCTAGCTTTATTCAATTAACAATATCTTCAGGGTGTAGTAAGACAGTATCTGTGAATCCCTTAACTCCAATGCTTCATAAAGTCCGTTATAGCTAAACGTTGGCAAGGGTGGGACTAGTTGTTTTTTGTCTGACCTTGTCCGACCCTCATCCTCTCCGAGAATAAAATGACGGGAGGCCGGTGCTGTACAAGGTTTTTTGTGCTTTGAGTCAGCCAGTTACTTTGTCGTGTCCCGCTACAAGTACAATCAAACAAAGAAGTGCATCATGCCGCGGTGAAGCTTATACAGCCAGTAATAGCCTGTATTCTGGTCATTCATCTCTTGTTAGTCTACCGAGACTATGTTTACTTAGTGTATGTCTACCTGTGAGTCTACACGTGGGAAACGATTTCACCAAAAAAAGTCCGGCAGTCTGCCCCTTCCTATTTACTCTCCTAAATTCTACTCAAGCTGAGATACCAATAATTAATTCCGAAATAGGTTACAAAACCTAGACTTTGCCTGTTCCTGATCCTACCATTTCCTTATCAGGAGGACTAAAGCAGGATCAGCAGCTGTTTCTTAAGCAGCGGGCAGCAAACCTCCTGGTGATCGGCCCTACTTACTGTCAGAGTTAGATATAAATCCTGCCTTCGATACATTTATATTGAAGCAAGTTTCTGTTTACTAGCTGGTTAGCTGAAGGAGTTTATACTAAACTTGCTAATACGAGCTGTAAAGGTATACCATCCTGTTTTGGAGAGCAGCTCCGTCGCCTTCTCTTCTAGTTGTGTAGTTATGATCAGTACTGAGTAGGCCCTGACGAGTAGAGAATAATCTAGCCCCGAGCAGTCAGGTCCTATTATAAGCGGAAACCCACTTCCTACGCCCCACAGCCCAAAATCGACGATTGATAGAGCAATAGCTTGAAATAATATCCCTTCACACTCTTGCGGTTTTTTCTATCCTATTTCTCCGGCGCCCATTCCTGTCTTATCTCAGCTTTCCCACCTCCTTAGCCTTTTTTTGACATTTACAGCAATATAAGGTCCTATAAGTAAATGTAGTTCTAAAGAAGGCTACAAGATACTTATTTTCGACCGTGCAGAGCAAATTTTTCCCTCTGCTACGGTAAATTCAAAGTGGTCCAAATTTTTTGGGTTAATTGTAAGACTTAGCCAAAGCGATAGACTGAGTTGAACTCGGAGTCGTTGAAAACATTAAGACTTTTCAATCCGATTTTGAAAGGTCGAGTTGGACGAGGTCGATCAAACGAATGACGAGCGATTTAGCGCAAAGAAACTTTTTGCGCACCCAACCTTACAATCAAACTATTAGCCATATATCTTTCGAACTAGGTCGAGGTTTCTTGATCGTGTTCAAACAAAATCCCAACACTACGGTTTCTGTTAACTGTGGAAGTGGGAGTGAAGGACTACAAGAAGCTCAACGTGACGACTTGCAGATCTTTCAAGCCACACGACTGACATTTAATGCGAAGCACAAGCTGAACTGACAATTGTCGTGGCACAATGACTTGAAGTTGAGACTTGAGAGGAGCTGGAACTGTTGATGGTACAGAAATCACCAGAGTGAAGGATTGCACCAAATTAGCAAGCTCTATAAAGACCTGAAGAGATCGGAATTCTACCAGGAACGTTGAGATGAACGGAGTCCGTGCCGACAAAGGAGATTTCAATTAAACAAGTGCCAGCATTTCTTGTCCAATAAGCTGTCAATAAGCTTCTCACACGTTCGATTTGTAGCAAACTCAATGAAACCCTGGACGGCGCCCCAGTGATTCCCTCCAAAATGCGTGATATCTATTATTTACGGTTAATTAAGTATCGACTACCTAAGCTGATGAAGTGCTTCTAGGAGATGTTTGTCAGCACTGGGCTGAGATTTGAATCTTTGCCGAAATTTGTGCGATGGCCCAATCACCACCGAAACGATCTATAGGGGTCCGGTTTCTCGAAAAAACTCAAAAATACCTTAAACTGTAAATAAAAACAGATCCGATTCTAATTTCCACGACTTCTTCTACAAGTCCGACTTTGCTCTTCACAGCTGCATCCTAGAAGCGAGCAACAATTTAGACATAGCGCAATACCGCGCTGTAAAAGTCACGACACATCAACAGATAACATTCAACTGATCCAGCCCATCCACACAATTCAGCAATAAAGGGAGATTAAAGGTTGAGCTGTGAACGTTACAATTATAATTCTCGGAGCACACGAAGGCTACAATTCAAGTGATGAACTGATGAAGGTATGTCCAGGACTTCAACAAGTCAGCCCGTGGAGCTGAATTATCTCAAGACATGATGATGTGTTCTCCGTAGTTAGTAATGATTGTTATTACGGAGGTTAAGAAAGAAGGTAAAAGTGGTGTAGACCACAACAACGCAAGAACAGATCGTGATTTGGTCGGCTAATCAGCATATTGCTGAGTATTGTGGTGGAGAGGACGGGGAGGGGATTACATAACATCCAGAAATGGCTCGAGGTGGTACTCGAGAGGTGTGGTGGGAAAGTTTGTAAAACTGAGGAAAGGTGCCGGTATCAAGGTAGTATTGGTGAATAAGTTAGTCTTATCTCCATTAAAACCAGTTAATTCGATTTGCCATTGCAGAAATTAGGCTTTTGAAGCAAGAAAATAAATAATCAACTCCAATCACCAGACGCGGAAAAAGGTTCACGAAGCGGTAGAAATTACATAGGCGTGGTGGGTTTAGGTGCAAGAAAAAGAGAAACTGTTTTTCTGATTTCTCTCCGCTACAGCGTGGCTGTTACTCTATTGGTAAGCTATAGAAGGATCAAGGAACTGCTTCAACAGGGCGATATATCGGAGCAATAGGGTCGGAGATTCAATCTGGAACATCCGCTAACTATCCGGTGCACATTGCACTACTGCAATTAATATCAATTAGATTGCAATTTCCGGAGGCAGCGATTCATCATATAACGTCATTGTCATGATCAAGCTAGATTTTACTTCTGAAACGATGAATAAAGTTAACAATTATATGGCTCGTCTTAATAAAGTTTATTTGACCATAAAAAATGGGCTTGAAATGTCACGAAGAATGGTATAGAAACTATAAAGCGCCATAATTGGCAATTGCGGTGCCAATTACCATAATCCAAACTAAACGAAATGATATCATACCGACACACCAGAGAATGAACATCAAAGCAAACAAATCCGGTAGAGATATTGACATAAATATGTCACTGCAAGACAAAGGATCTAAAATGAGAGCCAATATCCTGGGATCCTGTAGCATGATGGTCGATCTGGAAAAGGATCTAACGAAAATCTCTATACTCATCATGTGAAGTCATACTTTTATTTCCTGTCACTCGATCGCTACGACTGTGGCTCTAGGCTGTTTTCTGATATTTCTATAAGATAAAGGAAAATTGGGCTCGATTGCCGACTAATACGATGACTACTTGCCGATAGAGGCGACAATTGATTCCAGAATCCAGAAACACGCCCTTATATGTGCACTACTTGGAATGAATTAAGTTTGAATATAAGTAATGATAAGTTTGAAAATAAGTGATGCGTTCAGAGATGTTGATTCTGGCGACGGGAGTAAAAATTTTTGGCAACTTTCTATTTCCTATCTGCAGCGTTTTTTGCGCATGTTATACTTCGTAATATAACTATAACACTGTGGCTAATACCCAATCAATAAAGAGAATGGTAATTGTTGAATAAGGACTAAAATATCGCAAATTTGTTTGCTTTGAGATGTGACAGTGATTGACCAATGAGAAGCCAGTTATGACCATATCGAGACACGTCCTCACATGTCTAAGAAAGCCCACAGAGACAAAATTTGTGGGGGGATTTGACTTGACTTGATTTAGTCGATCATTGACTCAACATGGTTGTCATTGATGGGATTTACCACGAATCAAAAATATCATAATTCTGGTTCAAATTATCTTTAATTAAATACATTTAGGACGTGTCTCGTCTTAAGGGTACAAAAACAAGGAGAGGAACAAAATAAAAAAACTGGACAACAAACTTCTAAAGGTCTTTTAAAGAGGGAGGAAAGGAACAAAAGAAGAGTAAACTCAGCGACAAACCTTTAAAGGTATCTGCAAAAACAATGAAAGAAATAAAATTAAATAAATGAAAACTTGCAGCATGTTTCCTGCAAGAATGACTAAACGAGAAAAGCGGCCTTAGGAACAAAATAAGTGGAAAACTCACCATCAAACCTGTAAACTTGTGACATCGAAACTGCCTCAGCAATAAATTTCCCGTCTTCAAGCTCTCCAGAACATGCTTGATCAAGGCGAATAATTTGCGTTTTATGGAATGCATGACTGGATCAAAGGAATTTGCGGTAAGGAGCCGATTTTCTCATAAGAATCTTGAGACTTTTTTCACGACATACGATAAAAATGAAAAACAAACCCTAAAGGGCCATACCTTTTCAGGTTCAACGATATCTTGCTATCATCCTGTAATGCTATAGCAATCTGTCTTGTCAATTATATCTCTCGTTTTGAGTCACAATTACCATACTAGATTTAAGTTAAATTTGGTTCCGACAAGTATCACGTTAGATTCAGAAGTCAAACTGTCCAAGTTTTAAAAAGCAGGGACCGCTAATTTGAATAATTGAATATTATCCAGAACCAGGTCCCAAGAACCTACCCTCAAATAGCTGGTGAGGAATGTTAGAATGTTTGCTAAGGAATTGGAGTGAAATAGAAGAAAATTAATCAATCTGCCATGGTCGCTTAAGTAATCGCCCGAGTTATCGCCTGATTTTAAAACAGCCGCGACAAGATCATACGATTACGAAAGCAAAGTAAAAAAAACAAAAAAACAAACAATCTATAATACTTTGTCAGATCTGACTTTATGATAATTTGAATTACGAAATTATTCTGCACACTATTCTTATTTTCCTATAAAATGTCGAAATATATATAGCAATATGTTATATAAATTGACTAGACAGACAATGCAAAGTTAGTTATTAAATCAAAGCACGGATATCCGATATTCTCAATATAATTATAAATTCTCTTTATGAGATTTTCATATAAAAGTCGTGGATCACAGTTCCCACACGACGAATTAAATGACCAGGACGAACAAATGACTCATGAAAACGAGAATGAAAGACAAACAAAAGTTTCAACAAACGTTTCCAAGCTACACTGACACACCCCACAGATGCTAAGTAGGTAATCGCCCATTAACAATTGTTCGAATAGAAACGTAGCTGTTCCAGTCCCCTTTTTATAAGATCCTGCTGATCACTAAACTCATCATGGGAAAATGAACTGAAGCAGCTGATAGTTGTTTAATAGCGCATGTGTAAGGAGATTCAAAAGGTAGAAACTTTATTGAGTAAAGTTTCTTCCTGATATAAATGTATCACTTCTTGGTCGATCAGAGAAAATTAACCTCTATTTGTATGAATCTCATTTATATATGGAATGAGGCGCAATCTGAATTTGGAAAGTATACCTTACAGACTGCTTTAATCTCAGGAACCCTTAAAGACACCTGACGACTAACAAGCTCCATCAGCAGTATCCCTCTGGCACCTCGTCCTTAAACTCCCTAAGTGCGTTGTAGTCTTACACCCTTGTCTGCTAGGACTGAATGTGTCACACAGGGTTTTATTGGGACTTATTTAATGGCATTACCTTGCACCCTGAGTAAATTATTATAAACAATCTAAATCTAATTTCCACTTCGAAATAAATACTGAGATTCGGTTAACTTTTAAGATATCTTACTGACCTATGTTTTTTTCAAGTGACTTTAAATTCTATTGATTTACATAATTGTATAATCACGCGACGAGTACGATTGCAGCTCGAGAGATAATCTCATGTTTAATTCAGCTGTTTAATTCCTGTTTATGGGAACTGATCATATGAGAACATGAAACCATGCACTAATCTACCAGCACTAACAACGAAATTTAAAAATCTTTCGATATGATGGATTGATCTTTATTGTCTCAACCTCGCAAGGGAAGCAGTTTGATTGTCTTAATTAAGAAGATCACATCGGACGAACCATGATTATTTCAGCATCTAATGCTTATAGAAACGAACTACGGATGCGAAGCTGAAACAACGCGTACAGGGGCCGGCCCTAAGGAATAACATAATTCCTACACCTCGCTGTTTGCAATTTGGAATTCTGCTGATTCGAGACTCTTATACATTAAGTCCGAGGATCTAGAACTATAAACTCATATGGATTCCCCAGCATATGCCCATATGGTAAATTTTCTTTTTTCGAGAATGAACTGATCCATGTCGAACGAGGCGTTTGCCAATCAACTCCACTGTAATAGTGATAAAACACAATACTCGCATTGCCTGCCTGACTATTTGGTATGTGGAGAAATTAGCAAATTATCTGAAAAATACATATTTAAATTTTAGACAAACAGCATCATTCCAATATTTTCTCCTCAATTTTCTTATGAACCTAGCTAGCCTCGTAGCTCCCGGTCAAACTCATCCATTTACCCAAAAGCTCTATGCATAATCCTGATACCTGGGACGAATGGTTTTTCGTCATTCCAATTTTACAATTGCATTGACATAAAATTCATTGCAGAATATCTTTGATTGATCGTGGCTATCAAAATATCGTTTCCACAAAACAACCAACAGATGAGGGATGGGGATATATAGATTATAGAATGACGGTTTTGTAAAACTATAACTTCGATAAGTTGAAAACAAAGGCGATATCGTTAGGGTGGTGGTTGTATAAGAGTTATATGCTATAACTCACTAGGTTGCATCTCCGAGTGGGTCCTGCTATGCGTCGCTTAACCGACTTTTTGTTGTCAGCAGTTTATATTCAGCGTACAAGGCACGAATATCCACCATTCAGCCTAACTTGTACAGAAATAGAATTTTATAATCGGAGAGACGGATTTTACGGCATATGCGCATGCACACCCTCCGGTTATAAAAAACACGGAGAATGACGGTCGAAAAAGTCATACAAGGTATTAAAAAAGTCTCAATAACATTCACAGAGCCTATAGCAGAGTCTTCCTATGCCTAGTACGGCACAAAAAAAGATATTAAGGGATTTGGTGGCTAATTCTTGGCCTTGGCCATCTCAAAAACTAGCTCTAGAGTTGCTTCGATACTTTAAGAAGTTATTCCTATGGTCGAACTTGACTTAATCGAAGAGTCTAAAGAACATATCCACAGAGCCACTGTCAGAGCCTGGCAGATGTCAATTATGGCACACAAAAATTGAGCGAATTTAAAATTATGATATAGGATTTTTTTCGGCGTTCATGGCCATCTCAAAGCTAGCTCTAGAGTTGTTTTGATACTTTAAGAGTTTATATCCTTACTGTCGAACTTGACGAGTCTGACTTGATGAGTCTGACTATTTGAATAACATCCACATGAGCGCTTGGCAGAGTCCACCTACGGCACACAAGTTTGAATTGTTCTGTTGTTCAAAAAATGATATCAGTGCATGGCTACACGTCCAGTCGGGAAACCATAGCTGTCACCGGTCACCCCACCACTTAAGTGAGATAATATATGCTCGCAGAGAAAGCAAATCATGATTCCTTCGCTGTGCTGCAACCTTGCTTCACCACCTTTCCCAATTCTTTATAGTTTCTATAAGTTATAACCCGGTCTTTAACGCTGCAGGATGCAACTCTCCGATACTGAAGGCTTGGTTGATGGCTCTTCATCAACAGATGAACTGGACGAAGTAACTTAAGCTATATAAAAGTTATTTCAACGACAAAATCCCGAAATATACACTGTATGCAATATTCATTTCAACTGTGTTGCAATCCTCAGCTATCTTCATGACTTGAACAGTGTACGATGAGACTCGGCAAATAAAATCTTCGCGGAAAATGATTGGCGAATTCCTCATGATCCGCGTGCATATTCCCTCATTATTTCTAGAGGCGCGGCGCGCTCCTCGGATAAAAAGTATAAGAGGTTCCTTCGAAATGACAAAACAGTTGAGCCGGCCGAGTGTTTACTCTTTTACTCTATCGAATCACGTTTCATATTCAAATTATATGCAAGCGCAGTAGGAATATAAGAATATAGAATTATTTCAAGTGCACTAGCTAGGAAGTAAATTCGGTCACTCTAAATCTAATAGGTCAATGTGTGGGTCCCTTAAGCTTCGCTGCAGTGTGTTCTTCTGTGTTCTTTATAGCGGCATTTGATTTTGACTTATGCGCTTTTCTTGAAAATTCTCGATTTTGAACACAAAGGGCCGGACCCTAATTGCAAAAAAATTTGTTTTGATTGAGAGAATTGTTATCTTATAATTGTATTCTTATGAAAGAGACCTCTTTTATGAATAATTTCGACCTTAAAATACGTTTGCTGAGAATATATTCTGAAATGGATTAAGATGCTAGAGAACAACAGTTGTCCAAAAGTGATGAAATATGGTAAATCAAAAATGTATCTGGTCTCCGATTTTAAGCCCAAAACCAATAGACCCGGTTTAGATAAATCATATGTATGTGAAAAGTGACCTTGTACCTGGAATTTAAACAACTCAAGGTCGGCTTTAACAATTATTTGTCTTCAAGTTAAAATTTGGCTAAAAAATTGCTACCTTTATTTCAAGTGTGCATAAATTTTTTCGGCAAAACGGTCATATAGTTTGGTGAGTGGGGCATTTGGCGCCATTATGGGGCCGATGGATCCACTCAATGGAACAAATGGATGTTCCAATGGCGCCAATGGCGATGAGGTCAGTATGGTGCCAATGGTGGTCCCCATCGCCATTGGCGCCAATGGATGTGTTCCATTGGCAACAATGGTGATCGTCATTGGCGACCATTGGATCATTTATAATTGATCCATTGGAACCACTCGATGGCGATACCTTTTTCACGATCACCACTCAGAGTGAATGGATCATTTGGAATTCCAATGGCGACAAAGATTC
>JH154026.1:7562-28641 GCA_000226015.1 Mnemiopsis leidyi | reverse complement strand
TTCATTTTCTAGTGGAAGTACTTAGTCAGTGTGACAGTGTGACACTGACTCGTGCGGGAAGTAAGTTTCATTTTCAGTGGAAGTACTTGTCAGTGCAAGTGTGACAGTGACACTGACTCGTGCGCGATGTAAGTTTCATGTTCGGTGGGAGCATGCTTGGTTGGCCGGTTTAATAAATACATATCCTGTAACGCTGATACTTCTACGAAAATAAACTGCAGATCTTATCGCTACAAAAATGCATGTAAATCATATTCGAGCGTCATAACTTCTGTCGTCTGAAACTCAACGCTAAATTTTTTTTCTGAGGATGCATTGTGCCAGGTGCATGAAGTCTGATTGTTCTTGTCTGACTTTGTCCGACCCTCATTCGAAGCGAATAGAGGGAATATGGGAATAAAATGACAGGAGGGTGCGCGCTGCCGTACAAGATTGTTCTGCAAAGTAAGTAGTAAGTAAGATAACAAACAAATTTCTATCTCTCAGTTACGGCAAGAACCCAGAGTAAGTAGTAAGTAAGTACTGCAGATAACAAACAAATTTCTATCTCTCAGTTACGGCAAGAACCCGGAGTAAGTAGTAAGTAAGTACTGCAGATAACAAACAAATTTCTATCCCCCAGTTACGGCAAGAACCCAGAGTTAGTAATAAGTAAGTACTGCGGATAACAAACAAATTTCTATCCCACAGTTACGGCAAGAACCCGGACACCTGCGTAAACTGGTACGAAGACGGTCAAACACTCGACGGTTGTGTCTGGATAACCGGTTCAGGACAGAGCTGCTGTAGTCTCAACATAGAGCGGTTCTCTGCAGACACGTACAGAGCGGTGGAAATATCCAGTCCTATCTCTAGAGCTCAGTTACGATTAAATGTCATCAGTTTGAGCTCCAATCCCAGTCAGATATTGGTTAAAGATAAGGTGTATAATGTGGATCTAGATACAGGAACCACGGCGGATGAGTTAGGTGAAAATTATTCACGTTTTTTTTCTTTTTCGATGATCTTGATAGCTGTCAACATCTAAAGTTACTTTAAATTACGATTTTAACTTACAAAATCTGTCATGCTACGATCTCCATGAGCGATCACCGGCCGTGAGTTTATATAATGTACTCTGATTTCAAAGTATAAAGCAGATAACAGAAATGCTCTCCTCCCAGTGACTATGAACATTGCCACATCTGGTACTGCCAGCTTACTTCCAGCCGGCTGGTATTTCGGTAGAACCGGATCAGGGGAGCTCAAAACTAACGTTAAAATTAACGGGTAAACCTGCTACCTTTTTTTCTTTATCTAGTGGAATAAAGAAGTTTAAATGTGATTCAATACTGCAATTTTTCGCTGTGCACAATGAGTTACCGCTCTTAATAAAAACACGATTTATACCTTCTCCCCAGGCTGAACGAGTGGAACATGAACAAACTAGGCTGGTACAAAATACAGCACGGTTTTGAGACGATTAGAAAAAGTACTGTGCGGGACGCTTTCTCTGCCACCACCATGAACTGCGGGGACAACAATCTTGAAACGAGTTAGTTGGCTTAGTTTATAGTTAGTTAGCTGAGTTAGTTAGCTGAGCTAGTTAGCTGTGTTAGTTTAGTTAGTTTAGTGGATTAAGTTAGCTAAGTTAGCTTTGTTAGTAAGCTCAGTCAGAGCTGAGTTAGTTAGCTTAACCACTAGTTAGCTGAGTTAGTTAGCTTAGTTTCTTGTTAGCTTATTTAGTTATCTCAGTTAGTTAAGTTAGCTGATATGGTTAGCTTAGTAATAAAGTTACCTTAAAAGTTTAGCTAGCTTAGTTAGCATAATTAGTTAGCTAAGTTACTAGTTAGCTTATTTAGTTAGCTTAGTAAGTTTAGTTAGATTAGTTATATTAGTAAGCTTAGTTACTAAGCTTAGTTAGTTTAGTATTTAGTTAGTTTAGTTAGGTTAGTCAGTTAGCTTAGTTAGCTCAGTAAGCCTAGTTAGTTACCTTTGTCACATTTGTTATAACTTTTTCCGAAAGTAGTATCTGTTTTCAGATTTTGCTGCCGATTACTACGGCAGGTATCCAGAAAAGGCAGCCACAGTAGAATCTTTTCTCTTCGACAAGGTACATTTACATCACTTGTTATAGGAAAACGCTTTCTGTTTTGTATAAACTGTATGCTTAAAACAGAAGACTAAAATAACGATTCACCTAGCTCAAACAGATAAAAAATATATCCCTGACTCCCTAACAGACTCCCTAACAGACTCCCTAACAGACTCCCTAACACACTCCCTAACAGACCCCCTAACAGACTCCCTAACAGACTCCCTAACAGACCCCCTAACAGACTCCCTAACAGACTACACTTGCTCAGGTTGATCGAGTGGTAAGAAACGACAGTTCCCGACAAGTAATAGCCTACCATCGTTCCTCCCCCCGTCTGGACATCACCCTCACCTTTAACGAGCAAAGTGACGTCACATTTCTCTACGACGAGAGTTATCTGGAGGACTTCCTGGGTGCCATCTTCATGGACAAGTACTCCAGTAGATACTTAAATATCACCCTGATAGGGGGCAGCGGCAGCATTATTGGATCTATCAAGGTTTGTAGTTGTAGGGGGCAGCGGCAGCATATTTATTGGATCTATCAAGGTTTGTAATTGTAGGGGGCAGCGGCAGCATTATTGGATCTATCAAGGTTTGTAATTGTAGGGGGCAGCGGCGGCATTATTGGATCTATCAAGGTTTGTAGTTGTAGGGGGCAGCGGCACTGCGGCAGCACTATTGAATCTCTCGTAGTTAAACCTAGTTTAGCACTAATTACTCAATTACTCAATCAATTAAGAGCCAAGAATTCTCTTTTTACAACAAAGAAACTATAACTATTTAAGCAGTTTTACCTGTACCAAACATAAACTGACCCTTTACTCTACAATGGCGGCTCCCAGCAGGGTCACGAGGATGATAGTTTCTACGTGTACATACCTAACGTGAGCAAGCTGCCCTACCAGAAGATAGTTAAGATAAGTTCCACGTGTCAACAAGTCGGGGAGCTGAAGAAGACACGAGTTTGTGTCAAGCCTCTGCAGGAAAATAGCACTCCTATGTGTAAAATGGTTGGTTGAATTTATTTTAGAGCTTCTTCAAAGGCTTGCTTGGAAGTTGATTGGCTGCTTTCATAAACGAACTGAATCTTGCATGTAGTCCTTGTAATCCCTGTAATCCTTGCACATGTCTTAGATATCTGTAAATTTCACTTTCATGAACTTTTTCATTGATCAGATAACTTTTTCTTGACTATCGTTGTTAATGACAAATATTTGCAGACCTATATCACCAAACAGCATGGTGATATCACTTTCCACAAATCACCTTGACAACTTCACCTGACAAATCACCATGACAAATCGCCATCATTACTTCACCTGACAAATCACCATGACAAATCATTATGATTACTTCACATAACAAATCACCATGACAGCTTTACCAGACAAATCACCCTGACAACTTCACCAGGTGGTGTGTCTTGAGGAGAAAAACGACAACTTTGTCCTGCCTGAGGACGACATCGACTACGAACGAGCGGAGCACGACGACATTCTCTCTTTGGCGACGTGGGGGAAGTACCTGAACCCAATACAGTGGTTCTCAGGCGGGAAGCCTGGTTGGGTGGAGGGTGTCGTCATCGCCGTCGTCCTCATCGTCCTCACTATTGTCGTCGGCATCATCGTCAAGCTGGTCCGCGTCTTCAACTGCATTTTTAAGTGTCTCACATGTTTTCGGCAATCCAAAGACACATATTCCAAGGTTAGGGAGCGCGCCGCCAACCGTCGGGGTGCCGCCGATAAGGTAAAAAGCGTTATACCGGCGAAAAGACCCCAGTCTCGATCACTTGGCCGGGAGGATAGTTTAGCAGACGATTTGCATTATATTGTAGTTAATGATAACACAGAAGAAAATGAGTACGAGACCTTGCCAAGAAGAGTTAGGTTTAACAGCAACCAGTTTTTCACTAGCAAGAAGTGGGCATTTTAGCTTATCGCATATCAAGAACCTTGTTAGAAATATCCGTATAGGGTTTTACAAATGAGATTGCTGTACTCGACGGTCACATAGGGTAATGGTAAAACCATAAAATCTAATATTTCTAGATACCAGAAAATAGATATCGTTTGATAGACGTTGACACGCTGTATTAATATTATAATTTTAGTAATCTGCCAAAGCGTTGAACCAGCTGTTTAAGGGCTAAAACCTAAAAAGACCTAAAAACATTTTATGGGTATACCGTATATAATGGGGTGGGGATTCAGATATAACGGGATATTTTGCATGAATTAGAATAGGCCATACGTCCTTTTGGAATTGCAAAAACACATTACATGCTTCTGCAAACTGTTTTTTTGATAAGTTTTTTGAATATCTTAAACACAAGGAAATATTTTCAGAAACAATGGTTTAAGAAATATGGAAAGAAAATAAAACGAAAAGGCTCACTTTCTTCCGACGATGAAGTTTAGGAAGGCCATGCTTCAGTCCTCACACCAACCCATTATTGATGCAACACACGTGACGTCACTTAGCGACGCACATGACGTCACTTAGCGACACACGTGACGTCACTTAGCGACACACGTGACGTCACTTAACGAAACACGTGTCGTCACTTGAAAACACACGTTTCGTTACTAAACAGCATCCGTGACGTCACAGGAAAACACATGACGTCACGTTGTTTGATTGCATGGTGTGCTGTGTGAGCATGTCTTCCAAGCTTATGTCTTGTGAGCCTTTTCTAGTTCTAAATTATTTTACTTTTTATCATATCCGCAATTATCATTTGATTGACCTGTGATTGAATTTTTAATTAGCTGATTTGGAACGATTGTGAATATGTTTTAGGAATCATGCAGTATTTTTTGCAATGAACTGTTTTGATATTTTTCATCTATAGATGTAATTGGACGATTTTTGTAGAAAATGTTACTTTGAATTATTTTTATTTTAATGGTATATTATATCCACGATATTTAGATATAGTCAGATAATTCCACAAATTATTCTGAAATTACGTAATTACGAGTATTCTGGAAATTCTAAATTATCGATATTCATCAATAAGCCAAGGCAAATACGTTAAGATACAATCGATTGTGTTTGACTGATTTAGTTTAACTGATTGTATTTAGGAGAATTATTTTTACAAGTATAATGGAATAGCGCGATGCGAATGTTTTATTTGATTTTGCCACATTTATATTAAGCTTTGATAAAATCAGTGCGGCAAAGTGATAGCTAACTGAGTGCTCAGCATAAATAAAAGATTTTAGTTCTTTGAAGTAGCAATAGCAGCATCTTTAGAAGTTTAAGCCATGACAGTATATAAAAATACATGCAACCTCAATATTCATGATGTGTATTACGAATGGCTTCCTTTTCTAAGGGTTTTGGGGCTGCTGTTCAGAAATAGGACTCACATCAATGGCTTACTACTTAGATGGGTGATTTTGGCCAGGATCTCCGGCATGAATAGAATGAAAGGTAGACCAAGACCCGAAAATCTGGTACATTATTGGTTGAAATTTGGTCACGTGATACCAATCCGGCCGAACAAAAGATGCCACACCTTTGATTAACTCCGGCGTTCCATCTTGACTTGACTTCAAAATCAACTGAGGTAAATTCTTGCCATCGTAACCTCGATCGCGTAATTTCTTAAATTGGATTTTGACAACTGCCCTCCTCCACATTTAGATTTTCTATATCATATCATAAAGTAAAATAGTCAAAACTTTTCTATGTTTATCAAAAGTAGCTTGAACACAGATTGTGGGACTAAAGCTATACCCCTGTTTCCATAGCGATAGCTCTTATACTATAAGTACAATAACGGCATGACGTCTATACGGCCGGACGTGTATGCTGTACGCCGGTTTAAAACTCGCCTATATCTAGTAGTTAGGGTGCGGGAGTCGGGCTGCATACCTCCCTACATTTCTCGAATTCCCTGAACAACTTGTCCGGACTCGCTACTGGAACTACATGCTACAAGAAGGGCGTGGCTGGGAGTGCACTGGGCTGGGTCTTAGGCGTTCGAGGTTACCAGGACAACAGGATAACAACAAAACGAAGTTTATACGCATGAGCAGTTCTTATCAGGCAACCAAGGATTACGTCCTGGATCTGAGCGTTCCTCTTATTTCCCATTTCCTCCCCCTCATCCTGAAGATGTAGATATAGCTGGAGGAGCCCGGGAATGCAGGAAGCCCGACAGGAAGCCTCCTCTAAATTGTCAAGTACTATAGCTCCCTCCTCCTGCCATGAAAACCCAATGAGAGATACCACTTTTTTCGTCATTCGTCCGTTCTGCTCACTTCCCAGTTTTCCAGTTCCCATTAAGTGCTGATCCCTGAGCTCCTGCCTCCTGAGTTTAACAGCTCTTTTCGGTAAAATGTATACGACAAGTTGCGACAAATCGGCATAATATATTGGGTTGTACTATAATAGACGGTTCCAGACTAGTGGATATTAGACCGGTTGATATTAGATCAGTTACCAGCTGTTTAGCTGGCTGCAGTACTGGATGCAGGTTGCTTCTACTATGCAATATAGCCATGGGCTGCTTTAAGTATACAACTTGCTGGTGGTTCCCCTTGCTATAATGCTATAGTTTCTCACTTTTTTAAACGAAATATGTTGTTGTAGCTCTTAGCGTTTCCAGCCAAGCTCATGGTCTGAAAATTGCACGTCGTTCTAAAAATACTCTGCAAACAATTTGGCAGACAATGTCTGCTTGTGTAAACAATTTGACACATACGCACAGCTGCATGCAGAGTTCTGAGTGTATAATTGTTTGTCTCTCAAGAACAACATCCTTACAAGATGTGTGGACGGAATCGTCTCGTTATCTGAGTACACACACTCGGACAAGTCTCGTTATCTGAGTACACACACTCTGACAAGTGTGATGTAGTACACTGAGACACATGAGAGTGTGACACTCAATCTTCTAATCTTCTGCACTTGTACAATGTACACAGATACCGCACTTCCGTGGTTTTTCATTGCTCGAGTTTGTGCTCCTTCTTCAAGGCACAATCCCTCTTTCCCAATGAAATTTCAATTAGCATCTTTCAGCAATTTCATTTTCAACCTACCGTTTTTGTTAATGTTTCAATTATAGTCATTTTGTAGTCCTCCTCACGGTTGCTTTTAGTTTAAGGGTGAAAAGCAGCCGAATATTCACCTGTATGTTCCTTTATAGTGTTTATCTCACTCACCGAAATAAAACAATCAAGTCATGGCTATTTCTTGTTTGAAAATATCTCGTCCGTAAGTAACAAACCGTGTAATTGTCACTTGCATTGGTTTTTTCGAGTTATCGTCTGTGGTTAAGACGTTGTGCACTCACAGGAACCGTTAAACGAGGATCTCGCGTGGTGACAGAGCTAATAGATTAGAGTTAATGCAAAATATTTCCTGCAGTTGACTTTTCACCGCTATATTTTCCTTCGTTCCTTATTAACGGACATAGGAATCGTAAAACGTTTTTTAGATTTTTCTGAAGCTTAAGTTTAATGACTTAATGTCGCCCCATCACAATTAACAATTCAATATTACAAATTATTTTTATATTTTTAAGGACCTTCGCCAATTTGATCGCATAATTTAAGTCCCGACACAAAATGACAGTACGCGAGTTCCTCCTCCACCTCCTTCTTCTTTGTCAGATAGTCTCCACGTCATACCGAGGGTAAGTTATTTTACAGACAAATTAATTAATTAATTAATTGAGTAGTTTCTTAAGTACAGTAATATATCGATTTACCATGCCTCGATTTACCGGGCCTCCCCGGTAAACCTTTCTTTACCGTACCAATATAAGCCGAACTGTTATAAAAGTAGTTACATAAGCGGTACTGTTATAGAAGTAGTTACTTATAAGCGGTACTGTTATAAAAGTAGCTACTTAAGCGGTACTGTTATAAAACTAAAAGTAGCTAATTAAGCGGTACTGTTATAGAAGTAGTTACTTAAGCGGTACTGTTATAGAAGTAGTTACTTTAGCGGTACTGTTATAAAAGTAGTTTTGCGGTCTGCCCTCCCAATGTATTTTAAACGATGTGGAAGGACAGATTTCGAAAGGGATCATATCTATGGGTAGAAGAGATCTTCGAATCGCCATTTAACTATTAAGTTGCCATGCAGAGCTTTATATCTGCCATCTCAGCTGATCAATCGAAACATTAAATCAACATGTTCACTCTGTCAAGAGGAAAACAAAACAGTCGAACATGTTTTAGAAAAATGTCCAAGCCATGTCCAAGCTGGGAGTCGAGTTCTTCGACACTCACACAACCACTCAATTGCGGATACACACTAGAACTTCTCTTTATCACCCGCTTGCTGAAGTTCATGAATAGGTAAGGCCTATTAAAAACTCTTGAACGCGAATAAAAACCAGCGAGAATCCAAAACACCGGCTCAGTACTTGGGCCTTAACCCGGGGATGGAAGGTAGGATGCTGCATCATATTGAAAAAGAAAGAGATGCTTCTGCTGTCCTGCTGACTGCTCTCTATGCAGGATGACCTTTATCTCCATACTCCTCCAACAAATAACCCTACACTTGAACTATATATAGGAGCATGATTACCAAACCACAACCATGCAATGGGGTGTTGAAGGGAACCCTGCTCCCACCCGTCGGCCCTGCCCCCATAAAGAAGAAAAAGTAGACTGTTAGAGCTTTTCCTTCCCCTATCCTACTATCCTTCGGTGGCCGACGTTTTGCCTCAGAACATCGTGCTCCAGGACGTTGTAGCCCAGAGATTTTGCCCCACTCGATCAGTGACGTACTATAGTACTGCGCCACAACAAACAACTTCGTGAGGGTTAGGGTTTGGGTAAGGGTCGCTGAGGCAAAATCTGCGGTCCACAATGTTCTAGAGCACGATGTTTTTCATGGGGCAGGACGACGGAAACCCATTGCAGACCAAGATTCTACTGAATTAATTAATTTATAGGGAAATTTTGGTAAAGTATTGACTAGTTGTTTTGACGCCTTCTTTTCAGCGACAAGGTGTACCGATTATCTTTATCAACTGAGGTCGATGTTAAAGACATTTTGAGTTTTATCACTGAAACTCGTGATTATGTGAGTATAATTTCACCATTTGTCGGAATGTTCATTGGCTATTAGATTCGGGCCTATGATTAACTGATTTTTCGCTAGTTGAATTTGATGGTTCTTCAGTTTCTAGTCGGTCAATTGCAGCTTTATTTTAGTTTTCCCCACTCTACCAGCTATGCACTTTAAGTTTAAGTAATTGATGGACATAATGAGTTGCATGATATAGTTTCACGCGCAAAAATTGATTAATCAGAACCCCGCAGTTTGAACTCTAACTTAACTCTTCATAACTCTGCAGTACGAACTCTAACTTAACTCGTCACAACCCCGCAGTTAGACTACTGGCAGACAGAACTGCACGTTGGCGGACACGTAGATGTGCGGTTGTCAAGACAACAAGATGAACTCTTGTCCTCCCACCACCTCCGCAACATCTCCCACACAGTCCAAATAGAGGACGTCCAGAAACTTCTCAATAAAGTTTCACATTATGGCAGAGGGTATGTGCTCCTGTTCCGCCTCATAGTATATAAGGTAGAAATTAAAAGTTTCGCAGAAAGCTCATAAAGGCTAACAATTGAAGAAGTCTGAATAAATTTGTACAATGATTCCCTAACATCATCAACTACATAAACAACTGATCACAGCTGATAAATACCAAACGCAGGAGGACAAAACGTTCCACATCGGACGATGAAGCAGACTACTCCTACACCAGATTCAACAACCCAGCAGCAACCCACCGAGAGATGTATCGGCTAGCAGCTCAGTACCCCAACCTTACTCGGCTGGTGGGGGTTGGGAGCACTCACCAGGGCAGGCCTCTCCTTGTCATGGAAATCGTGGTAATAATCCACTAATCCAGCCCTGCTGATGTGCAAGGGATTAAGAAAATACAAAAACCTCGAGGTTTATGTTAACCTCGGGCTAATGTTACGTCCATTGCTTATTGTTGGTTCAAGTTCAGGAGTAAAATCTTTTCTTATAGGTATTGCCATATAGTACATGGCAATTTATAAGATATACATTCAATCATGCCTGAATTTAAACAGGGACTGAAGAAGGAGCGGAATTGCCCGATGGTGTGGGTGGACGGCGGGCTGCATGCTCGAGAATGGATCACGGTCGCTGCCACTATGCTCTTCATCAAGAAACTTCTAGAAGGTTACGGAACTGATCCCTACATCACGGACATGCTGGACTCGACCAAGTTTGCGATACAACCCCTAGCTAACCCAGACGGTTATGCGTACTCCTGGAACAGTGAGCGTCTCTGGAGAAAGAACAGGTCCCCAACTTCAGTAGCTTGGTGTAAGGGAGTCGACCTTAACAGAAACTTCGATATTAATTTTGGAGGTAAATTATAATCAGGCTAATTCGTCACACTAGCTTGCGCTTCTCCAAGAAATCTAAAGTTCTATAACACATAAAGGCTCTGTTTTTGATAGAAAGACCTTTGTGTACAGCAATTTTGCGACAGTTTTGAACTTTATATTGCCTAAATTACACTTTCTGCAGGTCAAGGAGCTAGTGACTTCTCCTGCTCCGAGATCTACAACGGTCCCAACGCGTTTAGCGAACACGAGTCTAAAGGTATAGCTCGCTACTTGTCGAGTGTACGCCACAAACTGCTGGGCTACTTCTCCCTTCACTCGTACGGCCAGATGTGGCTTACTCCCCTTAGTTACACCAGAAAGAAGGTCACCGACAGAACTGAACACGTGAGTTAACAATAATTGTATCATTCAATCAGTAACCATACTATTCACACACTACTCTCACATCTGCTTTTTTGGGATCGAATTTTTACTTTTCGTTCCAAAAACTAGGCAGTTAATACGGTGGACAACCCGCTCGAGTTTTGCTTGTATCCACCCGAATCCACAGCGAGTTCGCCAAACAAAAGTTATGCGGACTCTTGCCAACGACGTTCGGCGAACTCCGCTGGACTTTGGGCGAATCTGCCCGCGGTATTCTCCGCGAATTGGCGAGCGTGTTCGCAAGACAACCATGCTCGTTAGGGGTAAATAGAACTTTTGGCGAACTTTTGTCTATACCGCGACCGCAGTTAATATTTGATGAACAACCGTTACTTCTCTCATCAGTTAGACGTCGCACACATTGCCACTAGAAAGATAAAGGAAGCTACCGGACAAAAATATTCCTACGGTCCCGCAACTGCTCTTATGTGTAAGTTTTGATTCGCACTAGCAAAATACCTTGCTAACATTATTTCACTAGAAGTGTGATAAAGTTTTAGAGTCTTCACTCATTCTCGGAGCGCTCTAGCTCTGTTAAGAACGTTTTTACAATAGACTTATCTACAAGTACAACTAATCACACCTCTCTTTCCAGAGGTAGTCTTGTCCACCACTAATCCCCACTTCCCTTCCAGACGTTACGTCCGGCGACTCCTCTGACTGGGTTTACTCCGAACTAAACTGTTCCCACACCTACGGTATCGAACTGGGCGATATGGGACGGTACGGCTTCCTCCTCCCTCCCTCCCACATCCGGCCTACAAGCAATGTTATCCTCAGTGGGGTCCTCGCTGCCGTCGAGGTGATCGCCGCCGGCCCCGACAACTTGACAACCCCGCGCCGACAAAGAAAGTACAAGAGGAGGAAATGGAGGAACTGATAGTGAACTGGTGTCGGGAGGTTATAGTCTCCGGGGATGTGATTTTTGGAGGTGGTAATAGTGGATAGGTTGAGCCTCTGATCAGAGCTTGAAACGTGGAGCACGCCATTATTTTCAATTCTGAGTTGCAAAATCAAACGAACGCTGAATTAATTTATATATTTATTACAATTACAATTCGTTGAAATAAATTTGATACTTATTCGAAAAACAAAGGTATCATTGTCTTCCTTAATACTATAAGTGGGATTGGTGTTGTACGGTACAACTAACAACTAAATGTGTTTTATCTTCTGGAGATAATATCCATGGTTAACCAAATCATCTCCCGTAAAGTCAAACTTTCCTTTCTCCTTCTTTCCCTGAAATATTGGAGATAGCATGAATCAAACAAACAAAATTGAACCAGAAATGTCGATAATGATAATCAAAGAGACTAACCGGAACAATAGGGGACACACAATTCTCAGCAAATATAAATATTGTGCACAATACGACTACTACTGTAGTTAAATAATGAGCATTATATAAAAGAGGCCGTGCATGATGATAAACAAAGTCTACAAGCTAACCGGTTTTAGGTTACTGAGAATATTTCCCGAGTGCACTGCACCCGCCAAACCGTCTATGAGTTCCCCTGTTTTCTTCCTCACTAGATCTCTCGTTTGTTTCTTTGTCAGGCTTCCCTTCTTACCAGCTTTAGTTGGCTTTTCTAAGTCAGCAGACTCCTTTGTGTAAAGTAAGTAGAAATTTAGTAAATACTTGCTGTTAATTTCAACACTTACTCCCTAGGATGTTATAAATAAATGACGGAATCTTCCAGAATTGTCTCGAAAATTAGCTTACCTCGGGAATATCCTCCAAGTTTTCCTCCCTGTTTCTGTTAACATATCTCCTGACGTTCTCCTTGACATTGTCCAGTGTGTCTCTGACACTTGACAACACTCCGTCACGTGATGTTTCACGTGTGTGAGGGCTGGGGGCTAGTTGGGACCCACTGTACACTCTTACTCCTCCTAGCCCCACCGGTCTTGGGGGACTGGGGGCTGCAAAGTGTGGCATTATTGTCTGGGGCAAAATCTATTCGATTTCTACGTGCAGTCATTTTCTGCGCTAAAATTAATTTGTTCATTGGGAAATAAATCTTAACTGAAGTAAACAACTATTCTTATTATTAATCATTATAACAATTTATTAAAGTTATCATTATAAACTCACCCCTGGATTTTTTAAAAGGTTCTCTTCTCGATGTCTGTAAAATGATTTAGTTAAAATCTAGGGCTACAAAAGTCTTAAACGACCTAGATTTTAAGATTGGTTGAGAAAGAAACGATTGCGATGTGAGTTGTCTAATAAATTTTGGAAAAACGGTCTGCTAGTTTTTTTAGTTTTACGGTCAAAGTAAGAAACCGTTTACTTAAAATCAAAAAATCAAAGAACGAGTACAGTAAAACTTTTAAAGGCAGAATTTCTTCTCAAATAAGCTTTACATTTTCAACACATTGGTAACATTTACAAACTGCATTACTGTATTCTCTCTTTTCAACTAGTTCAAGTTCTCCAGGGACCTCCTGATAAACTCAGGGTTGTACTTGTCCAACAACTGACTTAGATTCATCTCCCTGACATCCCTGTCATAACTAGACTCGTTTTTGTTAAGGGTCACACAAGCTTCTCCCTCGCCCTGATCAACACATACTCTGGTGCCAGCACTACCCGACCCGGTAGATCTGAAGCTCCCTCTACCTGACTCCCTAGATCTTATACTTCCTCTATCAGACCTTCTAGAGTGTTCTGAACCGAACAGAGATCGTAAAGAGCCGGATCTGTTTAAGGAGCCGGATAAAGAACGTTTTAGCTTTCTAAACAGAGGATGTCCGGTAAGGTAACCAGTAGCGGTCTGGCCTGGTTTCTTTGAAAGATCGAAGTCAAGAGAGCTGGCTCGAACCATGTCATTAACGTGCTCAAGCTCACGGTTTAGGTCACGGATGTCTTGCAGAGATCTGAACTCTCGGTTTTGCAAGAGTGCTAGTTTTGGGGGCTTCTCTGTTGAGTTTCTTCTCTTAACCGAGTTTTCTCTACTGGGAATGTAGGCAAGTTGGGTGACTTCATCATATTCCTCTTCTTTTGGTTGCGAAAACCGTGGAAAACTGTACTTCGGACGTTTCTTTAGAATGCGGGAAAAGAAGTTAGGTTTCCTGGAAGCCCTATTTGGATGCTCATTCTCTTTCTCTTCTTCCTCGTCATCAGACAGATGATGCTTCAACATATCAATCTCAGATTTAAACTCCTCATCTATTTCATTATCCCCCTTAAAGTGGTCAGACCAAGTATCATCCAAATCCTTGCCAGTCAGATGGTCCCACACATTGTGATCCTCTCGAGGTGGTTCCAGCTGGAGACTAGGTAACACCACCTTCTCCAGTAGCCTTTCCCCTGCTAGCGAATCTGCAACACTTCTCTTCAGTCGGGTGCTTCCTTTTCTGAAGTGCTTGGCAAGTGTATTCAGCAGTCCTTCTTCGTTAGAGTCTGATTGGAATAGTTCGGACTTTTTGGAATTTCTTCTTTTGGAAACGTCATGTTCATCATCTGTGTCAGTGGATTCAGAAGATTCAGAATAATATTCCTCCTCCTTTTTCTGCTTATTCTTCTTTCTCCTTGCAAGATATTCTTTTACTTTCTTCATGATAAACTCCTCCGTCAAAGAAACAGAAGACTCGCTACTCGAGCTGCTCTCTGAGCTTCCAGAACTGCTGTCCAAGCTTTCCCCCGAGCTTGATTCGGACGAACTCTCATCTAGATCCACGTGAGAGGGTTGATAAGGAGCATTACTAGATTTATATTTCATTACCGGACCTCTACTTCGTCCCTTTCTAAACCACCAATCATCATCAGAATGAGCACCATTGTCGAAAGGAAACTGAGGTCGTCTTGCACGGTGTTCACTTAGAGACCGCTGCAGGTTTGGACGCCTCTTCCGCAGATCCCCTCTCAGCAGCTTCTTTTGCCTTATCGCCTCTTCGATCTCTAAAGCTAATTGTCTCTTCAAGTCTGCAGTGGTTGGTTTTGCAGGGGCCCGAGAGTTCATTATTTGTTGTGTCAGGGAACGTGTGTATTCCGCTATTTCATCATCAGTGTCTCCAGCTTCCTGAACCTGCTCAGGTTTCTTCCGGAGAGAAGACCTCAGCTTCCTACGTGGTTGAATCTCGTGGAGGTTGGGATAAAAGTTGCTAGAGTCCCCGGTCGGTAAAACCGCCTCGCTCATCCTCCTGAGGTGAGGATATCTGGTGTCCTCGATCCTCTCAGCAGGTGGGCTGTCTGCTCGCTCCACTGTATCGCTTATCCTCTGGCCCTTGTGTAGTAAGCCCAGGTTAGGATTGAGGAGTGTAGAAATGTGGTTCCCCTTAGTAAGCGGAGGAGTGTTCTCAGCAGGTAGTGAGATGTCCGGGGGATACAGAGACTCAGTTTCCGGCACGTAGGTTCTAGGTGTCATGATGCTCTCATCATTGTCGGCGTCTTTGACCAAGGTGTTGATGTCCCGTCCTATCTTCAATGGAATTTCATCCCTCCGGCTGTCCAGGAAGCGAACAGATCTGTTGTTAGCCCGGTTCCTCATACTCCCACCCATTGATCTGATACTGCTCCGTTTGAAGGATCTCCTCATTCCCGGGGTGGTCTCCTCACCTACCTGCTCTTCTAGATTTGGATAAAGCTGACTAACCTGGACTACTGGGGTGTCCTCTGCTGGTCTCCCTGGTGGAGGAGGGGCTGGACGGGACTTGCCGTGAGCGGACACTGGGTTGAGGGACTGTCCAGGGAGAGGGTCTGCAGGGTTGGAGAGACAACCTCCTGATTCCTTAACGGAGCAGCCTTGTTGATGAGGAGGAGATACTTCTTGAGCCTGCTGTGGTAGTGGCTGGTGTGGTGTTTGTGCGGGTGGGAACCCAGGAGTGGGGTGGTGGGGAGGGTAGGGGCCAGGGTAACCTCCAAACATGGGGTAGTTAGGGTAGTAGGGAGCAGGAAGTCTGTTTCCCCACATGTCCATCATACCACCTTGGAACATCCCTCCAAACATAGGGTTTGGAGGATATCCCATCACTGGGTGCTGGGGAGCAGTGCCGGGCCCTCCAGGGTAGAGTTGAGGGTTTGGTGCAGGATGCTGGTTCAGAGGTTGTTCTGGGTTAGGGACTGGAGGTGTCCGATTGCGGGTTTGAAGCTCGGGTTTTACAGAAAGGGGTTCAGGAAGATCTGGCATGTTCGGGTAAAGATGACTATTACCCGATAGAGGGTTCCTGTACTGCTCAAACATCGCCTTAGCCTTCTCAAACTCAATGTCCTGGATAGTATCACGTTTGGGAGGGGTCCAATGTCGCCTCATTTTAGAAAAATCTCCAGAAGACTCAGGGATGTCCCCTCCAGAGAGTGGACCAGGGTTTGGGTAAAGTTTATTTTTCTTCATCGACCTGACATGCTCTTTGATCCTCCCTATGGTATCTCTCAACGGGCTCTTACTTGGCTCGGGCTGCTCTGTCGTCTCCCTAATAAACTGAGAACCCTGTATTCGGTCTCCTCGGGAGACACTGTCTCGTTTCGAAACCGTGTCTTCATCAGGAGGTAGTCTCTCGGCGTGTCTCTGCTTGTACCACTCTCGTGTATAGGGCAGTCCCTCGAAACCACAGTCCCCGCAATCTGCCCATTCTTTTTCGTCTCCCCAGAACTCATGTGCTTTCACTGAAATTCACAGTTTTATAAGTGTTTCATCAGTTATTGCATTTCCTATATAAGTGTTTCATCTGTAATTGAATTTGTTTGTTACATTACCGAATGGATTCTGCTGTAAGGCGTCACATATTAACCAATTGGTTACTAAGGCAACGAACCTGGATACTTTTGTCTGATAATGACGAACTCCAAGACCTGAGATCCAATGACGGTTGTAGTCATGTCCAACAGTTGTGTCTTATTGTTCCGACTGTGAAAAGTCACGTGATAACACTTTAATGAAATGCTTATTCTTTCCGGCATACATCGGGTACATTTACTCATTCATGTCAGAAATAGTTTTTATACAACAAATCAAGAATTCTTTTGCGGTTGTATTTATGATGTCTGGATGAAAAGATAAGATGTATATATGTCAATTATATCCACCTATATATTTTTATATTCACCTTACAATACTGTGCATCATCTTATCCAGCTTGTACTTGTCACAAAGATAAATAAACATTTCCTTTATCGTGATGTGTGGGCTCATCTCCATAACAACCTTGTTTCCAACAGGCAGATGACACGTGACTTTTATTGCCTGAGTCAAAGAGTTACTTCAGCTTTCTTATGCAGCATTACAGTGTCATTACTGTGGATCTATAAGTGGTTAATCTGTAATTAATAATATGCAATAAGTATACGGATCAACCTTTTCGGTTTCTTTGTTGTTGTACCATTTTAATAGGTTACCCCAGATTATTTTCATGGGTCACAATTCCAAGCATTTCCGTTCAACTTGGTGTGATATTATAATGTGGATACATTGTAATTCTGATGTTGATAACAATTAAAAGTTTAAATCAAATGAAAGTGAAAACCAACTCACCGGTGGTATGGGTGGTCCCTTGTTGTGGACAACCCAAATCTCCCTGATGTTGAGGTTACCGACACTGGAACTGACGGTAAAGTGGGGAGGAAGGGGGTTGTACCGATTTGGCCGGATCTCTATCCAAGCGTTGGGGTTGTCCACTTTGCTACTCTTTCTTATCGCCGCTAATAGCTGCCCCATTGTTGTTCTGAAAGTTTGTGGTATTTATAATCTTTGATGCCTAAAACTCGAAAATATATGACCAAATTTCAGGGAGGGTACGAGAAATCCTTACCTCCTATCAACTTTCACATAGCATTTCCGCTCCTTTCCCTTAGCATCAGCAGGAAGGTGTACCTTCAGTTTGACAGTTTCTTCAGGAACACCTGCAGCACAAATTCCTTGAGGTTGTACTATTGCAGCAACATTGCAATTTGCATAATACCATTGCGGTAACATTGCAGTAACTTCCCAAAAGCAAATTCAACCCATCACATTTTGAATAATCTCCTTCATCTGAAATAATTTGATTTGCTGGAACCTCACCTAGTTTAGCATCATGTCCTTCTGGTAAATCAACTAGCTCTTTAGCTGGAGCCTTTCGGATCACGTCCCTCACATCATCGAAAAACTGCGAATTTACATAGTCTCATATTTTCTAAAATCAGAATGTGGGTTGTATGGATTGACAGCAGACTGGGTCGATTTGGCAGCCGAAAAAGTTATGAAATTTATGAATTTTTTAGTTTGAACCTATCAGTATCAAAACTAATGCCAGTATTAGGTAAGAAACCATCTGACTTTCTACAGAATCTACAAAATGCATTCGCTGATTAATTTAACATACCTGATTTGCCATATCTTTAGTTTTGAATCTTATCCCCATCGTCTCCTGGAATGCCTCATCAACCATTCTCACGAAAGTCTCTTGCCGCGAGACCTTCAACGAGGCAAGAATTCTCATTTCGATCTTCAACTTTTCATCTGTAAGTGGATATTACTGATATTAAAATAATTTACTTTCAGAATGGACACATTTGATAAGTCGAGAGAGGTGTCCACAAAAAACACAAACGAAAATGTCTTCCCAACTTACCCTGATATGCCCATACCCGGTAAACAAGTTCATGTTTGTTTTGAACTTTTACAAGCTGTATGGACAGGAAGGCCCGGGCTAGCGGCAGCCACTTCTTCTCTTCTCTCTCAAACACAACACCCGTGTAAAGCCCGAGTACGTGTGTCATTTCTTGTAACCGCTTTACATGTTTCCTTGGGAACAAGCTAGTTTTACATGTTGCCTTGGGAAATAAGGTTGTTTGACATGTTACCTTGTTTAACATGTTACCTGGAGAACAAAGCAGTTCTACATGTTAAACAGGGAACAGGCCAGGTTAACAATTACCATGTTACCTTGGGAACAAGCTACTTTTACAATTGGGAACAAGCTAGTTTGGTTACCTAGTTATTTGTGTTACACTTAAATTTGATGTAATTATTGTTAAAATGCACTAAATCTGTGAAGAAATGACGTGAGCTCACAAAAAACATGATGACAGACAAGAAAACAAAAACAAGGAACTAAACAAGAGCAGACAATATAACGAGCATTTTGTTTACACAAAAGTCTCCACTTTGTAACTACTGGTGGAGATTTAGAACGTTGCTAAAACTGTTGAACAGAGAGGTAACGCATTCTGGGTCATAGCCGAAACTCATTTGTTCACATAATGGTTTGTCGCTGTTAAACGCGACTCTCCAAGATCAAAACTAAATGCTGAATGATTGTTTTGTTAAAAACGCTTAAGGACAGATGGAATCCCGCCATAAAGTAATAAAGTATGAGTTTTTTGGTTGCGTTGGATCATGAAGCTTCATCTCATGGTGTTCAATTTTAAGTTTAAGAGAAAGTAACTTTAAAAGTAAGTTTAATAGTATTAGCTTATGAGCAATTGTTCGGTACAGAAATGGTTTTGTATTTTCCTACCGCGTTCTAGTATTTGTGAGTAAATTTGACATAACATAGGTTGAAACTCGACCCTTTAATCATCTCCGTTTTACTTTTGATTGAACTTTTGCAGTGGCACAATAAACCCAATGAAGATTGGAAGAGCGAAAAGATCCAGGTATTTGGGTTCAGATAACCTGATGGTTCGAAATGCAATAAAGGTTTACTTTTTAATTTCTTCTTTTTGAGCTCTGGAAGTTGTGGGTCGGCGGCCTTGCGTCGGAGCATTTGGCCCTCTTTGGCTTAGGTAAGGACGCCTTTTTAGGTCCCTATACTGGAACTATAATGATAAGCACTTATACCGTCAGAGACGATCTAATTATCACCATGATAAAGCTGCAACTCTCAATACTTGAGCAGAACGGGGCGAGAGACTGACAATGGTAACCAAAATTTTACATATTCATAAGGGCATAAGAGGGTGACACTAATAAATCAGTACTAACCCAAGAGGTCGAAACAATGGGGTAGGCAGATTCTAGAAATGAACTTGGATGGACAAGGCTTTGTTGGTTCAGAGACTGGCGGCCGCGATTGACGCTTTGTAATATCCATCTCGAACGAACGATGATCAAGAATCACACTGCCAACTTCCTTTAAACCTACCAAGCCCTCCCTCTCTTGTATAATTTGAGTTCTTACGGAGCATTTTGTAAGCCTGGTTGAGATTGTAAATCTGAAGGTTTAACGTTTCACCTCCGACTGCATCAGCAAGTTGAGTGATGTGGACGTTTTTCTTACTCTTTGCGATCGTTCCTTGGCGCAGCAACGTTTGTGTTCAGGGTCAAGCTTCAACAACACCAAGTTCAGGTGGGTAAAACGGGTTTTATCAATCAATAAAAGCTGTCGCTCGACCGACCGACCTAGCAAACTGCAAAAACAAACCCGGCCAACAAACACAATTGAAGAAATAAGTCGTGAGGTATTGCAAATATTTTACCTTAGAAAAAGGCCCGGTGAATCGAGGGACACGGTAAATAGAGGCTTTGCTGTATATTAGAGTATTGCAGGTAATCGTACAAAATCGTTAATCAATGCAATGCTAAATACTTAAATATCAGTTCGTTTATACTGACCAATTGTAGTACGTTTGTTAATAAGCTGAAAACTCCTTAGTTCGTGAACTCGAGACAGCAGAGATTACTCCGGAAAGCGTCACGCAAGGAAACACTCCTTCTGACGGCGAAAAATGCTGTGCACCAGCACTTGCAATAGATAAAGATCTCTCGACTCATGCAGTAACAAGGACAGATAACGGAGCAGGCTGGATGAAAGTCGAATTTGGCAAAACCTACTTCATACACAAGGTTGTCATCTACTACAGGTTCTTTAATAACTGGCTTAACCCCACCCACGGTTGTGTAGAAAATGAAAGTAAATTCAAGAATTGCGTGAACAACGATAATAACGTTGATGTGTCAGTGTACAAAGGAGATGTCAAACAAAAGTTCTGTGGAACACTCAAAATGACTTACGGACTGGAACAGTCAGACCAAATTTACAATCTGATTTGTAACGCTGAGGGTAACAATATAAAACTCAGCAAAAGTACTGAAGGATCAATAGCGGTGTTTGAATTCGTTGCTGTGGCGGGAATAAGTAAGTCGTACTTTTACAATATATTGCCAGATATATAACTTCTCTAAACTCTCCCCTGCCCCCTCCTCCAGCCAGTTATTTAGCTTCTCTAAACTCTTCCCTGCCTCCTCCTCCAGCCAGTCATTTAGATTCTCTAATCTCTCCCCTGC
>JH154024.1:72765-135796 GCA_000226015.1 Mnemiopsis leidyi | reverse complement strand
ACAATTAGCAAACTTCTCCAGTGAGCTCTATCCTGAAGTCAATTAACGTTAAATATTTTAAATCATTCAAATCATTCAACGAAAATTTTCGAACACTGAGGTCTTGTAATATCAGTGAGAAAACATTTGACTGCGGTCGTCCACGTCGCCCTTGCAACTGTAAGGTGTTGACAGCAAAGATAAGCGACGAATAGGCTGGACCATCTGTAGGCCCACGCAGTACATGACCTAGCATTCTCCACCGACTATGAGCTACTCGCACTGACAATGGTACTTCTGCATTGCAGCGTTTATACAAGATTTTGTTGGAAATGTGATGGGGATACTTGTAATTCAAAATTGATCGTAGATAACGTCTATGAGCAATGTCCAGCTTTTCCAACACTGATTTAGGAGCAGCCCAGCAACAAGAATTGTACCTCCTGTTAAGTTATAATTAAATACAAATAAAGAATCTTATCGGGACTGGCACAATCGCACCAGCGGGATTAACTCTTTAGCAAGTTACGACTGCAAGTTAAGAATGAGGGCTCGAATTGAAATACTGAAACTACAAACACTAATCTTGCACTCTTGCAAGGAGAATATTGATCAGAAACAGAGCGGGGGAGGTAAAACCAGGATTAAAGTGAGAAAATGTAGAATAAAGCAACAAAACTAACAATCTAATAATATTGCATCCGTTATGTTTTGTCGCAGGTATTTTTCAGGTTCTTAATCAAAAATTTAATTAAATTTAAAGCCTTAAGCGGGCCTTAGCAGGTTCTTCAACGGCCGCTTTTCGGTTCTACGCCAGTTCTCAAGCGGTTTTTAAACGGGTTTTAGCGGCACTTATTCCTTAGACTTAAGCGGTTCTTCGGTGGTGTAAGCTGATTGACGTTAATCCTTCCCCCCCGACTCCTATATATACATATACACCTATAATATATACACGATGAATTTCATTGCACTTGCGTTCTCTTGATGTAAATTTGGTGCTCTCTCCCCAGGGACGCATGGTGAGACTACCAAATACTTATGGTACTCTCCAGGGCTATCTGCTCTTTGGAGACTCTTGGGAATGGGGATTGTCACAAAGTGTAGCTGCTCCCTCTGAAGCGCTCAGGTTTGCTGACTGTTCTGGTTTGACTATTATGTTGTTGTGTTAGTTTGGTTGCTGCTGTTTTTTGAGTTTGCTTAGTTTTGTTAGTATGTGTGCGGTTGTTTTGTTAGTATGTGTTCTGTAGTTTTGTTAGTGTATGCTGTAGATTTGTGACGCAGCATATAGTTGTCTATGCTGTATTATCTGTTTTCTTTGAACTGTATTTATTCAAGCCAGTTTCTATCCCAACCCCGCAAGAGTTTTCAATGCATTATAAACCAATTCCCGTAATTTTTGGTTTTTATTTTTCGATGGATAAATCATAGAGAAAGATGTTTTAGGGGCACAAAATCAGTTATATTACGTGATATCGTTTTTTGAGTAAGTTTTGGTCGCGCCTTGATTGGTCGATATTTATTGACCGTGTCAAGTATAGCTTCTCATGGGACCCATGATACGAAAAAACGGGGGTCGGACTCTGGGTCAGGGGACTCTAGGTCGGGGGACTCTAGGTCGGGGGACTCTAGGTCTACCAAGCCACATATAGTTATATGATTTCTGTTGGGGTGTCGGATACTAAAGATTAGTGTCTTCTGATTTTCTAATTTATGATAGTGAAAATTCGCAAAATCTTAAGAATAAATTTTTAAGTTGTAAATTTGTGAGCAAGTAAGGCACAGCTTGTTATTATCAATCATTAAGTTGTAAATGGAACCATGAAACATCAAGGTACAGCTCATGGCTAAAAACAATTCACCCCAGGCCACTGCCACAATAATTTAATTGCTGAAACTGCAGGGTACGCATCCCCTTACAACTAACAAACATAATGTTATTCTTACCTATACCACTTCGTAAATAACATTATAATATTTCTGTAAAAAGAAGCGTAAAATAATCACTAATGCACTTCTAGTCGTATATTGAGTTATAGTTAAGATTAATTATCACTTCACTGATACACCACGCCTTGAATCTTGATGTTACCTCAACGTTGCGTTCAGTTTCACAATCCAATGTTGATCAGTTGTATCGAAAATGTTCATAATATACTGACATGAATAGGGCTGAAGACATTGAATTTGAAGTTTAATGAATTGTAAATTGGTCAATAAAAAACTCAATCTGGACCTTTTGAAATGCGTCAATGAATCGCACCGTGCGCATGTTATTTCTGTGACCTCATCCAATGTGCAACACCGTGCACCTTAAACGACCTTTCATTATCACTTCTCGATACGATGCGGATGAAGAAGGCTTTGCATTCCAACTCTCTCCATTCAAACTCCACTGCCTTCATCTGCACGTTGCGTCTTTGCACGTGCAGCCGTCACACGTTTTTGTTTTCTTTTTCGCACGTGCTGCATTCTTCAAGTCCTTACTGCTCGTGGGGGAGGCCCCCTATTGATCTCTGATAACATATACTTTACAAATTCCTCATAGTTAATGATTCCGTCCTTATTTACATCTATTAACGCAAAAAATTCATCCGCTTCCTCTTCGCTGAATTTCTCTCCGAATCTGAAACAGCAGCAGTATTTGAAACAGAAAGGTTAGAAAAACTTTCGTTTTCTTAATTTAACTTAGCCTAAAATAGGAGAACATTTCATCCCTATACATGCTAAATCCCTATTCATGCTATATCCTAGTGGGTTATAATTTAATTGGGCGCCAATGTCTATCTGATAAAGAGCAGTGAATGTTCCTCATTGTTATAAAAACCTGCAAAGAGCCCTTTTGAGCTCTGTTATCGTTACGAAGCCGTCTCCACTCTTGTCAAAAACCTGGTTTGATTGCTAGGTTATCATCGAAATTTTAAAACTTAAACAATTACTTATTACTTAAATCGGCTAAATCCTCAATAAACCGACCAAGAAATATACCTACCTTGAAAGCCTCGATAATCTGTGTTTCGTCTTCCTCCACCCAAACTGCCATAAGGGCCAGGTACTCTTCAAAGGACAGGTCCCCTGAACTGTCCGTGTCGAACCGGGATAAAACCTGGGAAGTAGGATCTTTACTGGGGTTCACCGTAAGTTTTAGACGGATAGATCACATTAAGTTTTATCAGGTCGATAAAAAAATGTGAGCTTGGTGAAACTGTTTTTGCTACATTGGGAGAGGAGAGAAGGGTTTGAAAAGTGGTTTTAATATTCTAGTCGAAAATGGTCAAAAATTCTAAAGTAGTCTCTAGAAGTGCGTATAAAACTTTTAATGACTTTAAATTACACGAAAGCCTCTCAGTGGTGTGTATAAGACTGGTGTGTATGAAAGTGCGATTGTTATAACATTGCAATAGTTGGCATTGTTAAAGATGAAATAGTGAGCCATCCTTGTATTTCGGTAACCCGACAAATCAGAGGTCTAATTTTTTCCAGAGAAAAATTAACGTTATTACGTTAAAATGATCATGGTTTAGGCTAAATTTGTCATCCCTAACACATTACGTATCACACCAACTGTTTTCCACAAAAATTTTTAAAATTTCGTGATCACAGCTTCAGCTCGAAGGCTAAACGTAGGGATACAAACTTTAGCCCCCCTTTCGTTATGTAGCGGGGATGTCGTTGCAAACCTTCTGGATGTCTGAGTCGGATGGGGAATAGCCTAAAGCTGACAAGACAGGCCCCAGCTCCTCAGTACCTATTGAGTCGTTCCCGTCTCGATCAAACGCGTTGAATACTTTTCTGAACTCTTTTATCTGTAGAAAATAAAGATCTTACATTTTTAAGACGTTAAATAAAATAATAAAATAACCATAGTATTTTAGCGCAGACACTAGGCAAACTAGAAACTTTGTGGCTGTTACAGATAACTTTTACCCTTGTTAGAAGTACAGAAATCGCAATCTTATATTGGTACAGATATCTGGTACAGGCATGGCTATAAAGGGTTTGCTCGACATTTAAGTTACTTGTTATCATGGCGACATGGGTATCCTAACATTCCCTGGCACCACAATATTCCAGTAGCAATATCCTAGTAGCAATATCCTAGTAGCAATATCCTAGTAGCAATATCCTAGTAGCAATATCCTAGTAGCAATATCCTAGTAGCAATATCCTAGTAGCAACATCCTAGTAGCAATATCCTAGTAGCAATATCCTAGTAGCAATATTCTAGTAGCAATATCCTAGTAGCAATATCCTAGTAGCAATATCCTAGTAGCAATATCCTAGTAGCAATATTCTAGTAGCAATATCCTAATTTAGGGTCGGTATGGTGACCAATAACCATGGTAACGAACCTGGGTTGTGCTAAACTCGTATCCAAGAGGCTCATCCTGAGACTCACAGTCCACAACTTTATCGGGGTCATCTGGCTTCAACTTGTTGTATACTGAAAACACATTGATGTTAGCATGAGCTGTTTATTTAAGTTTCTTCTCAATTTATGTATTACAGACCTGGATATCAATATTAAGTAATAAGTGAGTTATTGTAATTTAGACGAATTTAAATTTTGAGTGTTAAATCGTAATATTGGCCGGATTCCAGTTTTCTTTTTAGTGTATTAAAGCTTCCACAGGATCGTTTTAAGGATTTTCTAATGTCAAATAGACTATTTCACTATGATATGATCAGTATTCTAATGGGGAGATGGTGGTTTTATAACCTTGTCCACATGATAACTAATTGAATCGTTTATGCTATGAGCCATCTATTCTCATCAAAAACTATATAACATGTAACTATCATTCAACCTTCTAAATTTGAACAAATATCTGAGATGATACTCAGTTTCCGTTTGCCCAGACCCCGATCTTGCTTTTTTATCTGACACAGTCTAGCGCTAGTAGCAAAAAACGGCATCTCAGCTGCGTCTCAACAAACGAGAAATAATCCGATGAAAATAGGTCAAATTGTGTGAGACTTATCAAGATTCATTAAGAGAGGCGCTGTGTACTGGATCAACTTTCAAAGAGTAATCTCCTTTCTGGCCATGTGAGTCGTTGGTCATTGTGCCATCCATGAATGCTATTGTTTCAAGTATTCAATACCGAAGTCCGAAGGTTATTCACCTCTTAAGTAATCATTAGAGAATGCTTTTAATCGCATCAGAACGTTGAAATGGTAGGAATTCGTGCAAATTGAGTACGTATAAACGTGAGTTATTGTTTTCATCATTCCCCGGAAATAAGGTGTCGTGCACTGAAAATAATTCCAACATTTTTCTACTTATTTGTTATTAGTAGAAGACCGTATTTCGTCAGTTAATCCCCAAAGTTCCTTCTTCCATTTTTTATGTCTTGTTTAATTTGGACGTCCAATAGCAGGGATATAGTAATCACATTTTCCAATTACTACATGAATAGATGAATATTCTGATCACGCACGTTTTATCGCGTGGCAAAAATGTTATTCAACATTTGCTGCTGTCAAGAGTCACGCTTTTGTATAAGATTTTTATAAGAGAGCACGTCGATTTGGCTTTATACTTTTTCCAGAAAAGCAGTTCCAGCCAGCTCAGTCGGTTTTGGAACTGAAACCAATTCTGAGTGTTTGAGTGACAAAATTAATAATGTCTGCGGGAACAAAATCAAATGCAGATTGGAATTTAATTTGAAACATTGTTAAACATTCTTACGTTTCATTTTTGTGCAGCATAGCTGTCTATAAGATGCTGCTCCTTACAAAATCTAAAAACGCTTTAACTTATAGAATCTTCACCTGTACTCTTCTCGAACTCATCAGCCGTTAGACCAGACTTCTCACTCACTGTCCTATTAAAGACCGTGCTGGTTCTTTTGGGTTTGGCCACTAAGTTGAGTACAGAAAAGGCGAGGGGGTCGGGGGTGCTCGCCCCCTCCTCCTCCTGTCCCTGGTCGGGGGTGTAACCCGACTTTTTTCTTTCTACCGACTTTTTGTGCAACCGGAACCGTCGCAGTGTTAAAAACGACATGTTTGTGGTATTTTAGCTGCTGTCGTTGCGTTACTTGAACTTCATCGCCCTTCTTTCTAATTTGAGCTGGAAAATACACAAATCCCTTTTAAATTCAAATAACGAAGGAAATTTTAATATAGATCGGAATTGTCGGGTTGTACTTTAAGAATTTAGCCTTGAATTCTGATATTCTGTCACGTTAGCGTTAAGGACCATTATAGCCGGTAACGTCACCAAAACAAATGGACCAATACCTATCTGATGGGGCAAGACCGCAAGAAGATAGAATGATTGATTTAAAGACCAAGCAACAAAGCAGTACTGGTTTAGTTTAAATGGTACCAGGTAGAATGAGTTGACGAATAATGGACATGGCATACGGTCGGTGAGACGATGTCGATGCTTCAAAGTTTGAGATGTCAATTGTTAGTGCTTTGGGCTGATTTAATCGGGAGACCGAAAATAAGTCGTAACCAGATATCATGAGACAGAAAACATGAAAATGGTTGGTTGATGATTGTTACTAGTAAGGTAGGATGAAGTTAAATAATCACACAAATGGTTTTCATAACTTTACTCAAACAATGACTGAACTGCAATATTGCCATAAAAAGTAGTTATTTAATGTGAGTAAGCTTGTATTTTTTCGGGGTAGTACTCTGTAGCGGACAACTTCAAATAGCGATGTCTCAAAAACACATTCGGACAAGTGCAAATTAGTGGGTATTAGGTAGATACCAGATATATAAGACAATATATCGCAATCACAATCTGAAATATATGGAATCTGTCGTGGAAGGTGAAAGTTATTGGTTAAGCTAAAACCTTATAAGTATGCAGCAAAACTAAAGAAAGCAGCTTATTCCTGCCACAAACTCATTTGCTTTGAAGAACCAGTTTCGACAAACAGCATACGAAACATGCAATGGTTCGGATAAAGCGATGATTACGTACTAACAACTAATAAATTGAACTTGATAATGTATGACAAGCAAAATATACTCTTTGTTAATGTGTGGACCAGGAAAGAAATGTAAGCCTTCGAATAGCTTAAACAATTAAAGTACGATGGTTCCTAACATGAATAAGTTAACTGTTATCGCTAAATGTGAAACTTAAAACAAAAACGCTGCTAAGCTACCTTACTCAAAGTTTCCAGTTATTAATTTCATTACTTACTACCTACACATGCACTTCTTTAAGTTTTAAAAAAACTCTAACAACGTTTACCGGAATCAGATATAAACGTTTCAAGACATCGGCACTAGTTGCCATATACCACCACAGTCTGTAACCAGACTTTCGCTGATCAAGTAGCTTTAACAAGTTACTGTTTGGAGACATCTTGGCTATCATATAGAACTTCTATCGACGGAATAGTCGAGAGGAAAGCAACTTCTTGTATCGAGCTATCTTTTACTTGAGTCTTTGTCACTATTGTCGACCGAAATAGAAACAAGTGGACTTGAAATATACTCTGAGTTCTTAGTTGGAATATCTCAACACCGCGCTCCTTTGCAATAGAGGGTGGGTGGCAGTATTTGACTGATCCTATTGTCCCAGAGCCAGGGGGCAGTATAAAAAGTTTTACATTCAGAATTTAAAGCATTTCTGTCAAAGTCAAGGAGGATAGAAAAGTTTCTATAAAATTACATAGAAAGATTTAGTTAAGTTCGTGGTGTAGCTATCCTACGCAGCTACCAAAGTAATGATTAAGAAAAATTCATGTTTTTGGTAATTTGGTGTTTTATCACTAGTTGGTTAACTGAAGATCTTGCAGTAGTTGACAAAATGGGCTGCAGATTCTATTTAGCTGATGATACGAATAGTAAATAAAACGTTTGCAGCATTGAAATATTCTGTTGCAAATTGTAAGACGTAAGCTTATGTTATCAAGCTTGTGCGGCTGGAACGAATTATTTGCACTTGCTATCATAAGAAAAATCCTCATACTATTGAATTTTTAAAAACAGTATTCATCAACAGCGCATCTTCCAGCTTATCAATAGATAAACTTTCACTAGACGTTTTATATATCCAAATAAGGTAGCACAGCTCGAGATACTCGAGTATAAGAATTACAATTAGAGCATTAGACCTGAAAACACAGAGCCTGTTACTTCCCCGCTAAGTCTGTAGCAGTTATTGCCGACAGACCTCTCAAATGGACGATTACGTGACAGAATCAAACGTACGGGTAAGAAGTTATTGCCTATTGGCAATATCGCCAGCAGGACAAAATGTACAGTCCATATCTTATTCTTACAAAGACCTAGTTATACTGATCGTTGAGCCTAATAAGTAATACCCGAAAAACGGCCGCTATCGTTGCCGCACGACTGAGAAAACATGTAGAACATGATCGAAAATCCTTCAAACCGATCGACGTATGATTTTTCGGCAAATCATCTTGAGTAATGTTTAGTTCCCTGATCACAGCATGAGAATCTCTTAGAATACGGACTAGACGCCACATGACATGGAGTTTGATCGGATTTAGACACTGCTAATTATAATCTCTTGAAATCAGACATGATGATACCGGATACGTTAGCAAGACTCTGGATACAATGCTTTGATAACAATTAATCGGCCAGAGGGATTCGAACTGGACCATGAGCTGATAAAATGTGGCAAACCCTTTTTCGAGGATCTTGCAGCAAAGTGCTATAAACAAAGTGTGATGAAGAAAGTTATCGAGAAAAGTCTAATAAACAGAGCTTCGGACGTTGAAAGATCTTGAAGATCAATAAACAATCCGGCACACTCTTATTATAAGTCACGAGAGTCGGACCAGCAATTACAACTTCAAGGCAAACGGGTCATGTCTGACCTAGATTTTCTATCAAGTAAGTACACGATCCATGTCTGATACCAGGATATTATCAACTAAGTGCAGCAGAACATACTACAGCATAATCGAGACAACCTGCTTTTTCTATAAGTGTGCTTTCACAAAACTTAGAGGTGGCATGACCGGTAATAAGCATCGAGCTCTCGATAATTTTAACTACTGAAATCACCTCCCTCAAAAAGAAGTACGTAAAACTGCACGCAAACTGACATTCGAATAACGGATTTTGAAGCTACATGGGGTTCAAACTTTTCTATTGAATTTCAGTTCTGGTTCTGAATACTTGACTGGAGGAAAGTTTTAACAGTTCAGTGCAATCAACATAGGGCAATAATATGCTGGGTGTAATAAAATTACGTATGGCTCAGTGTGTTTAATGGTGTTAAGCGCAAAAAAAGCACCCGTTCGCCTGCAAATGAAGCACTGACACTTCTCTTCATTATTTTGACAGCAGCCCGACAGTAGTAATTGGGTTTTCCCTAGATCTTTGAGGACGAAAGTTAGGCCGCTGGCCCCATTGGATGCGTTTAGTTCCTGTTACTTCTTCTCCAAGGAAACTACGTTCAACTATAAAGCCTAAGTTTCAAGATGAGTGTCGTGTCTATATCAATACTCAATGCCAATTAATTGTTTGTGCACCTGTTAAATGTCAAATTTCCAGCCACTAATTAAGCGTGCTACACTTCAAGTTTGAAGCAATTTATCGGTAATTGCCAATTGGTTGCCGCGAAAACTTAACTATGTATACACAATGTAGCAAGTGAGCTTTCTTGAGTTACGGAATGCAAAGACTTCATTTGTCGATCTCATAGGTTCAGGTCAAGTGACAATAGTGAGACGTTGAGATTTCTGTCACGTGCCCATTGTGCTTTGACAAATATAAAATTTTGTCGTGCTCTGTGTGTTTAACAATTTGTCAGTTCACTGAAATGTTTTCTTCACTCATGAAAAAATTGAGCTCATTCAAAGGAAAAGCAGGGTAAAATTGATCTGTCCTGTTTATATTAAAGTTCATTATCTTTCTTTGGAATATGTGCAGCATAGGACAAAACTTATCGTTAAGAAAATTTTCAGTTGGGACCATCAATCTTTGGAGATTGTAATCGTGTTTCCTGGAGCCGTAATACGTATGGTGGGTTCTAGTCTAGTATTCTTGAGTTCAGTGAAATTTGCTGACAAAATTTTGACGATCAATTATCACATTCTCAACAGTGATAAAACGAGAAAAGCGGATCGTTAACAATCACTATCTTTTCTATTCTCGAAATACCAATTTATTGGCAGGACAGATGATTTATCATACACTTGCTAATGATCAGCATGAAATAAGTGTTTGCATTATACGATGTAAAGAGTACCTGCGAACCACACTATAAAAGCTAGATAGGGACCATTCAATCCTATGTTATTGCAATTTAACTGTTATTGCATCAAAACATAGTACATCAATCTTTTGTTTGACTATAATACACTATGCATTTCAAGATTTATCATGGGTAATACATAATAAGTCTAGTTGGAGTATTAATGTAGGTATGTTAATTTTGAAGTATTGATGTTAAACTGGGATGTATTTCTTCTATTATGTCGTTCATTTATTCATGTACCGTAGAAATAAAAAAGTTAAATTTAACTCAAACTGAGGTTGTTCAACCAACTTAATTCAATTTATTTCCCCAAGGTGTTTTACTAAGTGCTAAAATTTCAGATAAATCTCAAGAAGCTTCCCACCTCGAGTGGGTTGACAAAATTGTCCAGACATTTTTCAGTTTATCAAATAGTTTTAGTCAGTGACTCAAACTGTTTAATAAATTGAGAAATGTCTGGACAATTTATATTACGCTGGCATATGTTTTGATGTTTTAAAATGCCAATATTGCACACTTAGATATTTCTGTTTCTGAAGAATACGTTGCTAGGATATTCTCAAATCATGATTTAGAGTATATGCCGTATAATGGCTAATTAACACCGAGTTATCATGTATGAATTCTCTCACCACAGTAAAATACTAAAAGGTAATTAAGCTTCACCCCTATCTATTTCTGTTTAAGACAAAGAGTACGACACTGACAAAACTTGAAGCCAAATTAGATGGTCTGGACACTGCCGGCGTTTTCATTAAATCCGATTTGTCCAGAAATGTGTAACTTTCAGGTTTAAACTCTGTCGATGTAAAAGGTGAAACCTGTAGTTCCTCTTTAGAGTCTAAAGGCTTTTGTGTCTTGTGATTTCACTGGAGCATCCATAAGTTTTTAGTAAACTAATGCAATCCCAAGTTGTGTTTCATCCACGTATGATCCCAACGTAAAATTCTGACATGATTGTAATAGAATAAGTAATTAGAAGAACGTAAAATATTTGCTTACACAGCTTATCTAGATCAGGCACCAGAGCTTCGAGGTCCATGAAACCGGAGAACCGGTTGTTCCTGTCCCCTGGGGACTGGCGGGGCGAAGCGAAGGGAGACCTGTTCTTAGCTGTGGGGGACCGGTTCGATCTTCGACTGTGGGCCCCCGGACTTCCTCGCGGAGCCTTGATGTAGAGGTGGATAGCTCCTCGCATGCTGGGGTCGGATCTTCACCTTGCGAGCAAGTCTGAATTCAGGATGAGTGCTGTAAATTTTAGTGCATAAGGACGGTTATAAGTATTTGTTCGACACCGTTCTGGAATTGATCGTTTGCGATTGTTATTATATAATATATTGCGACTACAATTTATTCTTTTGGTTGTCATTATTTTTCATTTTGCCAAATAAATATTCAAATAAAATCTCAAAAGATTAAGAGAGAACTTTTTTGATAAGAAGATAATGCAGAATTTATGAAATTAATCAAGTTTAACTCGAGCAAACAAGGCAAGATCTAAAACCGCATTCTATCTTTTATTTCCACGAGTCAAAACACAAGCCGCTTCGGTTTTCAATAAACTTTTACAATCGATTCGAGACAAAGGTAATTCAAGTAGGCAAAGCGAAGTTTGTAGGCATAAACCTTTTAACTGTAAGAGTTAAAAGACTAGATAAATAACTGCTTGAAGGTGTTGACCAATGTCTCTGATGGATATCAATACTTCAATAACAATCGAATCTAGGATTTGGCTTGCTTGGTATCACTATGCTTTTATCGCTTTTATCGCGACGCTAACTCATAACTGGTATGGTCGAGCTATGTTTTATTTCTTCCACTGCTGATAAAACAGTGGAACTGACTACTATCTTCTCAAAAACTCGATGCACTATTCAATATGTAGTCTAGAGGCTTCAGCAAGTTAAGTTTTCTCGAAAAAGTAAAGCTTGACACCAAACCACAAAAGAGGAGTGCTGAATAATGTTATTGTTAATACAATAAAACTGCAGACAGAATGTTGTTGTATGTTGTTATAGAGATAGACAATTCCAGCTTGGAGTCGTTTGAAGTACTATAAGTTATCGAAAAGCATGTTATATTACATTTCTTAAGATTAAGCAAAGACCGAGCTCTGAACTGCAACGCTGAAAGCTGAGTCCCGGCAAACTTTAACATCGTCAAGAGATGACGCGATTACTGGGAGGAAACAACAAAAGAGCAGGGAACTGTAGATAAAACGTAAGCAACAATATGCTGACGACACGACACGACAGAGTAATGTGGAGGTTACCGTTGCCATGGAGGGGAGGTGAAGAGAGAAAGAAGACCAATTAACCAGCAGCCTCGATGTGGAGAAACCGAGCCTCAATAACCTCAGTTTAAAGTGTCGGTGTCTACGACATCCAGGCAGGTGGCGCCGAGTCGAACTACCTACTACTTGAACTGCTCCTTACTCGGACCTCGCTATATCTCCGGGCAGGCTGGTCCAGACTCCTCACTATTTATAGCCGTATTAATGGATAACCTCGAACTTACGGGGTAATTGTCGCATATGTTTCGTTATTTGTCTGACATAGGATTGAAGTTAGTTACATATCCGCAACTTAAGCAGGCCTTGTAAATAATATCATCCCGATTGTTTAACTCTGCCAAACACAAAAATGCTCCTATAACACGTCTTAAAAACTTCCACTGCTGTTAAAGCTACAGAAACGTCTCCAGTAGGGGGTAGATGGAAGCAGAGGGTTCCAGGCCAAAAGCCGCTAATTGCCACGGAGCAGTGATGACAAGGGGCACTTAGACCCTCTCTCGCTTGTGTCTAAGTGCAATTTGTCGTCCTCTTGTTTCTGATTCACTGTCCTGGTTGGTAACATGAATGCACCTGGCACGATATAAGCCATAGAGTTTGTTCAGTCCTTGTAATTTTGGTAATTTCCAGGAAATTTCGGGGGTCACCGTAAACCTATTGCAGTCTGCACTTCAGTTCCGACTCCCTATGTGACTGCAAGTATGATGCGCCTTTTTCTCATGAATGTTTAGTGACTGTCGAGATTAAGTGAGTCTGCAGTTTGCACTGTTGGGGCCTGAGAATTCTTTGTCATTGTTACGATGAAACGGTGTTTTCTCGGCTGCTGATACTGATAGTAACAGTAATCCGCCGATCAGACCTTTTAGGTTCAACATCAATCAATGTCAATACTCAACAGGCGAAATTTGCGGAGAGATTAAACGTTATCATAAAATCCTAAATATCTAAACAAACAATCAGTCTTATGGTACATTGGTACGCTTGAGACGGCAACTTACACCGTAAATCGAGTCAAAACGGGCATATAATTACCTTTTGCGTTATTTTCTTGATCTTAAAATTAAAGTCGACTCGGAAGCTTATTATTGTAAATTTGTAATCATAACTGTGAATAAGGTGAGGTCAAAGGTAAGCAATCTTATACATATGTTCTTATTGCATTACACTGTATTTCTTACATAGGGGTGTCCGAAAAAAAGCTACTTTTGCCACGTCTTCAGCCTTTATATTATGCCCTCAATAAACTGAACTGAGTGTTTCGACTTACAAAAACCAACTTGATTGTCATATCACAGCTTCACTTGTTCATTCAATAATATAAGAATATAATATAATATTTTATAGTGTAGTATATTAAATAGTACATGAAATTAGTCAAGTTTTATATACTAAATCATAATATCATATCATAATATTAGGATTATTTATATTAGTAATTATAGTATAGTATATATACATTACACATAATGTATTATACAATAATGATAGAACGCCTCAAGTCTCAGACAGGGAGAACCAACTACAAGGAGAACCAACTATAGAACTAAGTAGCACGGATACAAAGCAAAATGCGAAAATCAACATCCTAAGTCATTGATAGACATGGAGTATGGACGGCGCTCCGCCAAGCATAAGCCAATCAGCCAAGTGTTTTGGAAGCTTTCGTGTGACTGCCCAGTCTACTCAATGTCGACCATTGTTCGACCAATTACAATATAGACTATACTATAGACTATACAACATAGACTGTGCTATAGAACTGCTGATATTTGAACGTGAGAACAGGCGCAGGGATTGTTGATATGCTGAATGATGATCACTGTGTCAAAATGCTGCATATTTGTAACACGTGTGACCAGATCTTCACAAAACCTTCACAAAAAGACGACAATTTTCATTCATCACTAGCGTTCCCCACGCCAGATGGTGAAAGTCGATTATTGGATTTCTTTTATCGTCTACCCTCCACAATTCTACATAATTTATCATAATCAGTTATGTTAACTGACAACATATTCAGAATTGAATACGGTCAAAAGAAAAATTCCCTATCTGTCCATAAATTTCTGAGTGAAGCGAGTGATACACACAGCTCTGACTAAACTTATGCTGATCACAATATACAGTACAAGAAGGTGGATAACGTTTGTAACGTGAGTAAGCTCCTCTTGCAATGCACAAACCCATCTTTTAAAGACTTGTACCCTTCATCAAGTGATACTGAGTATCCTCAATAAACTTGTTGTATTTGTAGTGCTGTAATAATTTATAAAGGATTGTTTTTAATGCCTATATACCGAAAAGTTTCCAAACTACGTTAAATCCAGCTTTTACCCAAACCTAGCCTTACTGCTGTTATAAATAATAAACCCTGTTGTTGTCAATATACAGCGAGTGATTTGAACATCTCTCACTCTTTTATTCTTTTATTAACACAAGTAGGCTTTCGTGCTTAAGTATGTCGACAACACACACTACTACACACGTACACTACACAGTCATACAAGGCTGAAGCCAGTTTACTGCACATAACTCATAAACCTGCTAAACGTCCAAGGAAAGGATTAATGGAGATCAATATTCATTATGACTGATGTGTTGTGGGTGGGCCGAAGGATCGACTAAGCTACATGATATGAACGGAGCAGATATTTGAACGGACACGATTTCCACTGATAGTCAATTCAGAAAATTCATGGACCGGCACCGTGCCAAATCGGGCTGTCGGGTATGATCTGACAATCTCTGCATTGTCTAGATGAGTTCTCTACCAATTGAGCTACCGGCAGCACACGAATTTCTTGCATGTCTATCAGTGATCAATCGGTTATTATCTCTTATCTGCTTATCTGCACTCACAGTATATATGTGCTATTAATGGGATCCTAACATAGCCAAGTGTAGTATAGTGCACTGTGAGTGGTTGAAACCACATTATGACGTTGTGTTTTGGTAGAGTCGAAGTAAAACTCCCATGAGCTCATTAAGTGGACGCTTTGGAGATTGTCCTGCATGAAAAGCGGATATTACTCTTCCTCGGTACTCCTCTTATTAAGGCGGTTACCAAGCACGTGTATTTGACTGCAGACCTTCCCACGGATCTTAAGAACCGCGCCTACCGCATATTTGTCGTGCCTTCTTTCTAGACAGTGTAGATAGCGAACGATTTCTAATAAATGTATTTACCGGTGGCAAATATGCAGGTTGAACAATAAACGTCCTATGTTGTTGGTGTAGTCACTGTCATGACTCATGGAGTAAACCAAATGTGAATTTACTGCATATAATGATATTTGGAATTTCAGATTCATAAAAATAACGGCTGGTCGGTGTAGTTGTTTCATTTATGCTTCCCATGCAGCAGACCGGGGTTCGATCCCCGGCTGTGGCAAGTCGGCCAGTCACCAGACTATGGCTGGTACAGCTTCGGCTGGAAATGCACAATCCCTGGCTCGTATGATTAACCCCCCTACAGCTAGTTTAGTGCCTCGGTACGGAGGGGCTCAGAGTTTATGAAAAGGAGATGAGCACCTCAGGCTATCCCATCTAAGGGAGTGACCTAAATTTGCATTGCATTTTGCATTTTTTGCAGCAAAAATTAATTGTATTGATTTTAAGTCACCCGTTGCTTCTACAGACGTAGTCAGAGCCTTAAGAATAGAGGCTTAGAGATAAATAAAATGACAAATGATTCGAAGGACACTATTGATTATGATATGTCATCAATATGTAGCTAGAGAATTCTCAACTATTTACGCAGCTATTTATCTTTATTTACGCAGCTATTTATCTTTATAGTGTAAGTGAATAAGTGATATTTCTATAAACCCGAAAATCATGATGATGAGATTTTGATATCGAAACTGTGCAGCTATTTAACTCTCACCTGGTAGGGTGACTGGAGGGGCTGACAAAAAACCGTCTATCCCGTGACACAGGGGAGGTGGTCTCTCGTGGACGGAGCACCTCCCGTACCCCTTGTTAGAGTCGTTGTGGGTAGTGCTCACTCGACTAGGTCTTCGTGGTCGGTAGAAGAGGTTCCTCGACATGATCACTTTAGGTTCTTTGTGCTTAGGTTTGCGCATGGTAAGGTTTGTGTGTGTGTATTGTCAAAAAAACAAACGAATAGAGGTTCGAGCAATAGGATGTTTTGAGTCGGTTAAATGTTGTAGAAATAAATTAAAGAATAAAACTAATAAAAAATTGAAGACTATAAAACTGATTAAAAAAATCAAGTAAGAAACAGTGAAAAGACTACGTTGAAATTGGTGAAAATCATTATTATTGGTGAAAATACTAGGTTAAGACATTATAATTTCGAGAGGAGAGCCCTAAATAGCGGTGAACACTACCACACTACCATATAATCTGAGACGTATTGATATTGCATTTTCCAACACCAACAACGGCTTCACCACAAGAAAGCCTTCATTAATGAGCAATTATTCAAATGAGAGTATCACTCCAGTCCTTCACGTGTACAGACCAGTGTTTGATGAAATCACCGATATTATTAGTAACCATTATTTTAGATAGCACCACCCTCGTAGTTCGTACCTAGAGATTTTATAGTTTAATTTTCGACCCCGACCTGGTCAGTGTAGTGTGACAACATGTAGGTCATATAGTTCCCATTTTATCTATTATTTCACATTTCCTCAAAATTTATGGCTTATTTATTTCATCTATCTCAATTTAATGATCAGGTGCTATGGATGAACTATAAGGGTCAGAAATATTTGGCGGAAAATAAATTCGTTTGAATGTGAGAAATTAGAAATAAAATCGACTAAGACAGTGAAACAGTAGAAAACGAGTTGCAATAAAGCAACACCATGTAGAACAGAGAAGTATAACTGTCAGACCCAGCTTTTGAAGGTGGTATGAACCGCTTACCGCTGATTTCACACGTGGTGACACTAGAGCACTGGGTGACATCTTTTTACCCTAGACGTAGGTGGCAAGTCTTTGTGGGCTAATAAATTGAGACAAAATTGTTTAGTATAGAGGCATACTTGACTTGCTACAATAGTGCACGCTGTTAATGCTTTACACAATCCGTCACTGCTTTAATATTGCCGCCATCTCTATATTGCTTATAGAAATAAAAACGCAAATATATGTTCTCGTTTTCCAGTACTTTTGAGATAGCATAAGTTCCACAAGATGGTGGACTGAAAATTTGAATTCAGCGTTTTTGTGTTTTTGTTTATCTACTTCAATGGTGCGTGTTAATGAAAAAAACCGAAATTCATGGATGCAAATTACGCGATGATTCTATTGTAAAATAACGAGATAAGAACTACTACTATGCTTATAGCATAAACCGTTGTTCTTTAAATATCGTTTCAATCATGTTCACAGAGAAGAAACGAAACAAAATGGTAAAACTAAAAGAGCGAAACAGAACCAAAGAAAAATGCGACTAAAATCGGAATGAAAGATCGTTCCTAGAACTGATTACAGAAGTCTGATGTGAACCCTGAACTAAGGACATTGCAGATGCACTTAGGCTGGAAGTAACTAAGTCGTCGCGACACTTATAAAACTATGATACTGAGACAATTTGACCGGAAATGAGTCGCTGTCACACAAATCTCCCAACCATATCTTATCCAAAAAATTCACGGAAATCAAGAATGAACCTTTAATTGATGTTTGAATTTAGCTCTTAGTGGTATTTGAAAATGCTTCGCGGCTGAAATGAGCAAAGCACATGTGTTAACCGTGCAAAGCAATCCTCAGCCGAAATTTATGAAAAGTTTACGAAATTTCGAGTAACATCTAATTAATGTACTATCAGTATACGTGATGATTGAGCCTGAGGCTCGGTTGACAAATTTCCGACATCAAGAAACTCTTACTCAAACCAAAAGTTGTGTTGTAATAGTTTGGGAGAGTAATCCTTCTCAAGATTAACTATCAATACAACAAAATTTTGGCGTTTAAAAAACTCATTATGTAAGTTTTTAACGCATGAGCTTATTATCTAAACAATTATATTGGGTCTGCTGCCAATTATGTAATAGCCGGCAATCAAAACGTTAAACAATCCATGTATGGACTGTCAAATATTTATGCAACAAAAAACTCTCGCAAATTTTCCTGACTTCGAATCAAAAAGAGTTATATAAAGTCGATTAAATTTGGCTTTCTATGACAAATAGGTCGCACACCAACCAAGATCTCTAGACTCAATCATAAGCACCGTCTAGGATCTGGTTACGTGTCTTCACACCTCGCCAGGAGTAAGTCGTTAGGGCAAGTTTACTAACTCACCTCTCCAATGTTTAAGTTTTACATCAACACGAATGACAAAACTTCTAGGACCTGTCATAGAATGTGGGATTCAGTCTGTATAAACTGCAACAAAGCAAAACTTCAACAATTTCGATATGACGCGACAATCCTCTTGTATTTAAGTAGTCGATTTTAATTATTTTCGCAGTTAACAGTTAATTAATACTACGTGCACAATTAGCAATAAGCAATTTTTTTCAAGATCATATATTTTTTACTGACTTCCAAAAGTTTTCCTCGATGCCCTGTGTCTCGCAGAAGCAATGATTGTCAGTTAGTTAAAGATCTGGAATAGGATTGGTCAATATCCCTCAAAGTGCCTGAATCTCGCATTGAGGCAGAAGGTCTGGTTTATTAGTTTATATCACTTTATATGTGTTTGTAATTGGTTGTTGGTATATGAAGAGGGTAAAGTTAATATCATGAGGTGCTGTAAACATGGCAAGCATTGTGTGTTAATCCGTAGGTGAGAACCAAGCAACCAACTGCTAACCAAAAAAGTCAGATAAATATTTCGAACAAAAAGGGCTGCCAGAATCGATTAAATGGCATGAATAGAGGTCTAGACGATCGTAAGCCTGGGAATTCTGTGTTGTAGACAGGCATCTCAAGCAGATGATACCTTTCCCATTTCCATGATAATTTTAGTGCACCTGCTGAAATATGCCTGCATTGCTATTCTTATGGCTGTAGAGTGTAGCATAGATTGTAGGTCTATCATGGCTATACAGTGTTTAAGTTTTGATAACTTAATTGTAAACAAAAATTAGCAATACTTTTGCTACGAAAGCATAAGTAATATGAAATGTGCTACACGCTTCTTTGCCAATATGTAAGAGGATATTTATACAGAGAGTCTGTCAAATGCCAATATTTATCACAAACGGCAGAAAGAAATGTGTTGACAGCAGGTTGGGGCTATGGCCGTATAATTTTGATTTTATATTAAATTGTGGTTAAACTTTTAATTGGACGAAATGCCTAAAATATCATAAAGCCCACAATGTCATTGTATTTGTACTTTCATGCAAGACCAGCAAAAGCAATGGACATGCTTATAGAATATATTTAAGTTGCCTTTGGTTTCTTGTAAAAAGAAAAAAGATGAAAATATAAGAATGGGCTGTCAAAATGTTAAGCTTGAGCTAAAGTACGTGACCGAAGTTTAAAGCCATCCTGCTGCAGTCTAGTATTTAAGTATTTAGGGGAAAATTGCTGCATTTGTCGTGCCTCATTATGGATTCGCTCATCGCATCCAGGCCTTCGCCATCTCAATTTCTCGATTTAATCACAACCAAAAGTTAACAAAGTTCTGGTAACTGGTCACGCCCGTGCAATGGGCAGCATGCAACGTGTTTTGGCTGTTTAAATTTTCATAGTTATAAGGTTTTTACATTGAATTATGTGAGTACATCTACAGAAGAAATCAAGATATTGACATTGAAAAGAATATGTCAAGGAAAGAGAATAACTTCAGACCTTTGCTAATTGCTGCCCGTATTTTTATCGTAGATTTTTATTATTAGATTTAGTCAAAAATATTTGTGCCTTTGAAAATTTTCTAAATTTTCCACTAAAAAATTTTGATATCAGATTTGACTATAACAAATGCTTAAGTTAAAAGACATTTTTGTGTTTCATTGCTCAACAGCTGTTCAAAAGATCAAATTTAAAAAAGATAATATAATCTCTTAAAAACTAGCACAAAACACACGACATTTAGCTCCTTCCAATGGTTTCGGGAGACAGTGAATCAAATAATGAGAGTGCAGGATCTCTTAATAATAAGTAAATATTACTCTGTCATCAAGACTCGTTATAGAAAAACGTCAGGTGATTGTGTTCAACATACTTACATAGGTTCGGATGTAGTTAAGGAAATTACGTAAGTGCTACACAGGTCACAACAAAACGTGAACACTTCTGAGTCAGTCCGGTTCATTTTTTTACTTTCCGCACTCCGCCTACAATACCAACTTCATCATCTATCATTGCAGACTGCAGAGTTGTAATTATTTTACTCCTATGATTCGGTGTGGTGTCGTATTGATGTACACTCAAATGTTGACCATTTGTTGTACAAATTCTAAACAATATTAAATTGATCCTACACAGCTAACTTGGGTTGTTGAGGATTCAAACATGCGTTTAATGTAAAACTTTGGATTTAATTAAGACTGAGAACTTAAAATCGAGGTTCTTAGAAACTATGATTATTTTTCTCGCTGGTTATTATAAAAAAGTTTATATAAGACTAAATTTTAATTTTGAATGCCCTTGACATTGTTAACCTAGGAAAAGATAATGATGAAGCCTGTCTAAACTGAAGTTTCGTCTAGACATTTCCTGTGAGAATTTCTCACAGGAGCATTTTTAAAGTATATAATAAAATAAGTATAAGGAATGGCAAGAATAGACAAGACAACAGTTATGTTAATTTTGATGAAAATTATTATCCTAGCTAAATCGCTGAAAGACGGTCACACTTGTCACGTGCCCTATATTTCTATCAAGAAACGAAGTCGACTGCGCAAGGCGAAACTTCAGAGTTAGTTGAAATTTAATCTAAATTTTAGAAACTTTATTGAGAATTCGCCCAGGAAATATCTGCTACCTGAGCTTCCGGGCTTTTTGTTACAGGCTCTAAGGCAAAGAAGAAACTGAGAGCATTGGAATAATTTAGAGGTGGCTTTTAATTTGATAATCAATATAGCTGATAGCACACTGTTTTAATGCGATCAGCAAGATTTTATGCGAGCAGGGTGTCCCTCAAACCAACCAATCTTAAATTCTTTAACATCATTATTACATTATCTATGGATTAAACAATAAACAATAGATTTGAGGGTGATAAAACTGGCTTGTTTAATTTTGCAAACATAAAAATTAAGAATTTCCCCACCTGTGCTCTCTGTTATGTCTGCTAGCTCGTGAACCCAATTCCTATCTTCTTTTGAGTCACAATTTGATCCTTCGCTAAACCTTCGAAATTTCTGCTTTTCGCTCAGCCTCAAAATTTTAGAAATTGTTGGCAGAGACAAAGTGCTTTCTTGTCTACCAAATTCTGGCTGATCTGGCTCGGCTTCGGGAATACGTCGAAAACCGCTTTTCCTTCGCACCATTTCTTTCCTTAAAGACGATCTGCCGACATGGCACCTTATCATCGACATTTCACGATTCTTTGCTTGATTTATTGGTATGTATAGCTTTGTTAGAAAAGAACGAGAAACGTAACTCAACTAGAACAACTCAAAAGAGAGTCTATCCCGTAACAATGATTAGAATGTTAGTGTTTTCACACACAAAAGAGAGTCTACTCCGTAACAATGATTAGAATGTTAGTGTTTTCACACACAATGACCTAAATAGTGTGTGACTAGGCGTTATCATGACTTCTGAAGTTTAACATTGTGCACCCAGGAAACTCAGCTTTTCTATGTGATGTTGCGCTTACATTTAACTTTAAGCTGTGTGAGTTTTATGACCCGCAAGGTATCTAAGCCATGATTGAACTTTGGAGCTATTTACTCTTAGGAAGATATGATATTCTATAATTCTAATGTGGATGTGTAGTTTTGGCATAAAATAAGCATCTTGGAAAAAGAGAATCATCATTTATTTGGTTACAACTTCTCAACTTGTAGATTTCTTGAGATAGTAAATTGAATTTTTTGCGTGACGCAAGCGAAACTTCCTCTCATGGATAAGGTGAAGGGTTAAGGTCGAAATTTACCTTAGAGGATGCCTATCAAAACAAGGCTCTAATTACAAAAGGCTAAAGTGTAACAATTTTGATAAAAATTGTCGTAAATTTTCTGATCTAAGGTCTATAATCTTCCAACTTTATACCAGTTACACCCCGAACCCTCGAAGCTAAATATATAGTTTTATTCTTAGTTTAAACAATTATGAAGGGGCGAAGTACAATTAATGTTGTTAAAATGAACTGGCGTGGCTCTTACCTTTGTCCATTATGAGTCGTCTGATATCGTAACTTCCGGCAATTCCTCCTACGGGGAACTGCCAATCCACGGAGCTGTCACCATGGGAACTAGACCCTCTTCTCCTATGTCTCTTCAAACTGTAAGACATCCTCGCTTTGAAGGTCTTCTTGAAAGACCTCATGTTCATTGAGGAGCTACTGGCCTTGTTTCCATGAGTCGGACTGAGGTTGCTGGAGGAGGATGCTGCCGCTGCTGCGAAGGCTATTTTCTTGAAGCTGCTTCTGGTTTTATCCTTCTTTGTACTGGAGCGATGTTGAATGATCAGCTGGCTCCTGTTAGGCTCGATTGGACCTATTAGTCCTGATATGAATTCAGCAGTCATTTCGGGTCGATGTATACAGTTGTGTTTTTTCCGGGTTCTTCTCAAAGTAATGATCTGGGTTTCTCTAAAGGAAACGAAAAACAAGAAAGTGACCGGCTAAATGAAGGAGATAAAATTAGTGTGTGATTTGATATGATATCGAAACCTCTTAGTATTAATTAATATAAATTGTGTGCAATTCCATTGGATGCTACACCCACACTCTCTATATTTGATTAGTCTTTAATTATTGATAGACGTTAGTCGTTATTCAATTCGTTATGATAAGGAGCCCACAATAAGATATGGCTATTTTTCTACCTATGAGACATAGCAGAGGACTTAACAATTACAATACCTTATCACGAGCCTGCTTGTCACCACCGTGTTCAAAATTTGCATAATGTTCTCTCCTAAAACCATATGTTATGCTAGTTTGCAAGCTTCTAATTTCGGGATAGAGCAACGACCGAAACTATTAATGCTTCATGTTAATGCTTCATATGTAATGTCTGTCATTAGTCAGCGCAATTCAACTGCTTCTATTCTATATACAGTGTGCCAACTAACCCAAAAACACTGAACCACATACCTCCAAAAATCCTTAATCAAAGAGTCAAATATTGGATATTCACGAATAAGCGATAGATGATTGAAAGGTGAACGCAACATTGTCTTGGTAAAATATCTATGTTCCTAAACAGGACACGAAGCTATCAGCATCCTAGGATAGCATCACACTATATGTTCTCCGATTGGACAAACCGGAGGAACAATCAATGACTAACCATAAAATCTGGGTATGCCCCTGGTGCATACCTAAAATATAGGTATGCACCAGGGGCAAAAATAATTCCCTTTACCGCCATAAAAGATAGCTATGCACTCACCCAATTTATCAGCGAGAGCATCGTCACTGATTGAGGGAAGTCTGCTTCCTCTTCTGCTGCTTCTGGTGGACGCCCCAGACAATTGGGCACTGCTTCTTCTCCGATAAAACAAAGCCATTGACATTGCCAGGATTGGTTTGATTTACAGGTGGTGCATTAAACACCCAGTTGGTTTGTAGTTCCTTGTTTCAGATTTTGAATAAATTTTTACATGAGAGATTGACGTTCTTTTATTCCGTTTGAATCTTCACCTAGCACTGAGTTTAAATTTGTCAGTATAACTTATTAACTTAAGTCAATTAAATCATTCCCTACTTCTATAGCGGTTCTATTAGTTGTACTTGTAGTCATATTAAAAATTTAAAAAGAAAACTAAAACTGGAGCGGTACTTAAGTTCAAGACAAATCAAGCGTATAAATACTGACGATGAAAAAGAAAACCTCCTACTGGAGCGAATTAGTATGCTAGCTTACGAAGACTTACAAAGTTTTTGAGTCGATTATATTTATTTTTCTGGGGTGGGAAGGATTAAAGACTTCGCATTGCAGCATCTGAGCGTATATTATGGCTTCAAAGTCAGTTTCGTAGTTTGAGCCTCCCAATCTTCCCGTCTACTTTGATTATTCTTTAATTTCACTTCGAATTTGCTAACATTCTCTTGTAAGATTCGATGAGTTGGTGTCATCATCGGGATTCGGAATATCTTCGATAATCAGAGATCATTGAGACTCGGAGTAGTTTAGAAACTAGAGGGATTTCGGGTTTGCTGTTTCGTTACTTCATTCTTGTATAAGAGTATGGTACAAAACTTCATCACTTAATCTTTGAAATGATACTCTGAACTTTGATTCTGTAACATTCAGCAATGATCTCAGCAAGAAAAATGTCTTGAAATAAAACTTATTTTTAATGACGATCACGAACAGAGATCCTTATCGCTGAAAATCGATAGATATCTCGCTTTTAAATGGTACTAGTCTCGCCTAAGAGTGATGGACTTTCTCCGTAATAGAATTCAAACTAAACCACAAATCACTCTGTGGCCGATGAAAGATGTAACTAAATGGCGATTCTGACGTTAAAATACCCAAAACTGCTATGCAAGGACAGTAAAATTTACTCGATTTAAATTACCCTAGGCGTGATCCTAAAAACCGAAAAGACACCATTATCTACTGCTGATGGTTGTGATCGACAACACAACTGATAACAACACTATTATTTGCGGTATACTGTCAATGGTGTCAAAGCATATTCTAAATGATGAACTGATGAAGTTTGAGAATAAAAAGGCAGAAAAACTCAAACCTGTTGGCCGTGCCATTAAAGTAATTATGAAAACTTCGGGCATTATTAGATTTAAACAACTCAACTCTTTAAAAACATGAATTTAAAAGTCATGGCAAAGGCACCTTGCTAGTTTAATTTCTGAGGAAATATTGTCTGGTAAAAGGGTCATATAGTTTGGTTAGTGCACCAATGGCGATGAGGTCAGTGGTGCCAATAATGGTCCCAAACGCCATTGGCGCCGATGGCGATCGCCATTGGCGACCATTGAATCCATTATCATTCAACCAATAGATCCACTCGATGGCGATACTCTTTTTACAATCACCACTCAGATACTCTTTTTACAATCACCACTCAGAGTAAATGGATCATTTAGAATTCAAGTGGCGCCAGTGGTGCCAATGGCGTCTATGGAACCAATGAATATTTATTGGTGACAATGGCACCATTTTCTCAGTTTGCGCCATTGTCACCACTGTTGCCGTTGCAAATGAACCACTACCAACATTATTATTTTCTGATTGGCTCCATTGTCGCCAATCGTTATGAATTGCAATTGTCGCCAATAGAATTTATGGCACAACTGTCGCCATTGACGCCAGTAAATCGTCATTGTCGCCATTGGCACCACTGATATAATTGGCGCCATTGGAATTCCAAATGATCCATTTACTCTGAGTGGTGAACATCGCCAACGATTGGTTCCATTGAATCTATTATAATAGATCCAATGGCCGCCAATGGCGATCGCCATTGGCGACCATTGGATGGAACACAGCCGTTGGCTAATCGCAATTATATACTTTTCTTTACTAAATTTAGCGTATTGGCCATTGTACTATTCCTAATAATAAAAAAGTGCCAAGCTCTTGCTAGCTTCCGGTGACTAATACTCCTCAAACGAATCCGAGCAGCGAGAGTAAAACTTACTTCCCCGGCGCTGATAATTTAATTGGATAAACGAGGTTTCACTTTTGAGCTGGACTTTGAACCTCTCAGTAACCGCTTCTGTCAGAGAGTGAATGATATTTATTGCACCCTACACAGACACAAGATTTAAAATGATGTGGTCGCTGTTAGCAGACTCTCAATTTTTCTAAAACGGAAGACCCTCAACGTTGTAAAATTGACGTTCCCCTATCTTTATCATTGAAAAACCTTTGAGGATAAAATGATTGACAAAAATATTTATTAAAGTTTGTGGAACCGTTCTAGAATCTGTACCCCATCATAATCATTACCAATATGACCTGAAATGGTCAAACATGAAATTATTCCTTTATTCAGACGCAAATTTATCCGCGTTTATAAAAGGAGTGGAAATCAAGAGGCACTAGGCATAAAGAAAACTGAAAAAGCTGATGATATGGTCATTAAAAATTTTAGATGTCATCACTAGAACCAAATTATGCAACTTTAGTCTATTTTCGCTGAACACAATTATCATCCATCACACACGGCTATGAAACAGTTGAACAGGTATCCTATAACAACGACGCTAGCCTTGTTTGGAATCCCACATAAACAAAGTAGGAAAGTAGGAAAGAAGCAGGGCACTAACAGAGGGTATAAATGCCTTGGTACAAGCGGACCTCGTTAGTGAAGATGAATTCTTCTGTATAATCAGATAATTGATGGGCACTGATCTCGTGATCATTATATAATACTGATAGATGAATACAGGAGTATAGGTACATGCGTCCTCAAATTGTCGGAATTAGAGGTGAGTAGTATGTGGATTGTCACGATCATTACAGAATACACTGTATATCTAGAGGATAGTTATACAGTTCAAATCTCTGACTCTAAATAGGCGGAGCCGCAATGTTTTCTATTATATTTAAACAAAATCTTAGACTACAGAACATAATGCTGCAAAAGATATAACAGTCGTGTAGCAAGAATTGGTCAGATATTGGACTCATTTCTGTGGAATTAGAACGCAAAGTTATTGAGCTATTAGGAATGTTTATTGTGTTTATTTATAATCCTCAATAAACCACTGTTTACCTAATAACAATGTGTATTGAGCAGTTATCACGAAGTAAGCTGCAGAACGCCCACAATAAAAGCTAGTACGTGCTCCATATGTATATCACATATCGTGGCTTAACCGCGATTCAACTTAAATCCTGTGTAAAAACGTCTGGAAAACTTCAATACACATTCTTCTACGATTATACTTCAAATATTCTGCAATCTCTGGCAAATTTTTTCTACAATCGCTGGGAATTTTGAAAATTGAAAAAATTGTGATTTTGTTGTTGTCCTAGCATTAATGAATAAACTTGCCTTTTGCAAACATTTTATCATTCTATTTAAATATTTACAGTTAAGGAAAACTTTGTGAAATATTACAATTGTGGTATCAAATGGGGAGAGAAATGATGCGACGAAGAAGCGAATAAGTTTTCAAAAATGATGTGATGATGAAGCAAATTAGTTGACAAATCTTAGGCAGGTGTAAAAATTGGGTACTGACATATTGCAATAAATTACATATATCTTCCTTTGGTTTCATAAGTTTCTCAAGTAAAGTGACAAAAATTGTGCATAAATTTTAGCAATTCAATTTTCACACGCTGTTAATTGTTTTTTATAGTTGCCTATCAAAAACGATATCTTATAAGTTATTGAGCTAAGAATTAGCTAGAATGGTTTTAAGAATAAGATAAAAGATGTTTAAAGTGACAGATAATTCTTTCCGTGAATCCTTATCAAAGATACAAGTTTAAACAACTTCGAAGTCAATGATATTCTTTATAGTGATAAACTACTGGTTCTAGGGGTTTTATAGTAAAAAAGCGGTATGTGCGATACAAAATGTACAAAAACTAGAGCGCTGTGTGTGTTCTAAAAAGCCGTGTCGGCTCTTAAAAGACGTTTAGTAAGAGAAAGTTTCTCCAAAGTGATAAATCAAGAGGACCACCCAAATAGCAGCAATTATCAGTGTAATGTTTACCACTATCTAGCCACCTTCACCAGGTTAATTGGTACAATAGTGCTTATTGTCACATTTGTATCAAAGGTGTATGTAATGGGTTAATGAGAGGTAAGTTTGTTCATGGCATCGGAGGTAACTTGGCAACTCTCGCATTTAATGAATTGTCGTATAAGTGTAGCACAATTTGGTAATTTGGTGTAAGATCATGGATTTTGCACTGCTGCACTAGAATCAGAGATTGTTGAAATCGGTCATCAACTGCCTAAATGGTATTTCAGAAAAGTGCTGTATAAACTGCGGTATATTTTATTTTTGTAAATGGAAACAGAAAGAATGATTATGACGAAAAATAAAACCTAAGTGTTTAATAAAAATCAAACTTGCTATTGTAATTATATTAGTCTCGGGACTAACGTAGGGGTTATACCTTCGTGTCAAAACGATTTGTATCCGTTCAAATTTAAAATTACAATATAGCTATTTTGTAAAATTAAAACTTTAAATAAACAAATATGTGCATGCTGACGTAATTGATAAAATGTTCAAGCGAAAATGCGTCGTGCTTTCACCCTCATCTAAATAATAAAAACAATTTACAGCCAGAATAACCTGCCGGAACCATAATTCTTCCAAACGGGTCTTTCCCAGCTCCTAGAAAATTAATTCCACCTAATGCCTGCTGATAATTGCAGGTCTCTCATTAGTATAGCCAAGGATATATCTCTCAGTGACCACAGCCCTATTTAGCTCCTTCATAAACTCACCCGACAACGATTCCACCTCTTTTCTAAATGTGTTCTCCTCCTCTTCACTAATTGATGTGTCACTTACATTAGGAAAAGGAAAGTCCCAATTTGCCCTGTCGAATATGTCGTAAATGTCCTTCAAGCCCGTTTCAAAGTGGCCAATAAAATTATAGTTTACATTCGGGTGACAAATTCTACAGATAGGGACGGAAAGTGCCCAGTGAGGGTTCAGATTGTCGTGTTGATGAGGTCTGAACTGGTCTGGAACCAAGAAAGACCATGCCAAGAAAGCTTGCAAGTCCATATACGCTGGATTTCGTGTACAGTCTACAGTGGCTGATTTGAGGTATTTGTTAGCGTCAGGTCGTTCGAGATATTTGGCCATTGCCCGGCAGATAATCTTACCTGTTGACTCTCTGAAATACTTGTGAAATGTATCGTTGGTTTTACTGAAGAATTTGTCTCTGTATGCAGATATTGCTTTAAGGATGGGATCTCTCACAACTACAAAGTTGTAGTAATTGCTTAATTGCCTAGATTGTTCCCAACTTGAAAAGTGCTTCAAAACAGTTGAATTAGGCCAAAAATTTAGCTGGTGAGGGTAAAAGATTTTATTAATCGGACTGATATCGTTCTTGAGTTTGTTTATGGACTTGTAACTATTGGGTTTTGCTAAATACATCATCACCCTCTTGATGTTCGAACTGTACGCTTTTGCTATCGCACAGTACGCCAGTTTTGCGTGGTGGTCTAAGAATACCCTGTTCTCGAAGGGATACTCCAAGTTGACTGGAGTCGAAAGAAGATTGCCACCGTACACTTCCCTACATCGAGATCTAGCGAGGATTGCCCGCTCTTCTCCCGTGAGTTCTTTGAGATTTGGTGACTTGCTCGTGGTTCTTATGGCAAGGGAAGAAATATCTGTTGGAGCTTTTTCATTCCATTTTACTGGTATTCTAATTTCGGTGATATTCAAGACAAGACAATCGAAAGTCAGGCATTCCGGTCCGTAATACTTCAACAGCAACTCAAACACTACGAAAGCAACAACTGACAAATGAAACAAAGCTTTCAAAGTGCTTCTCATTTTCAGGCGATGTCGATAGAAAACTCTTCCCCAATGCACCATATTACCATACCGTAACTTTAATTTCGAGTGCACTAACGCATTGTTACCATGCTTATATGACACACATGATGAAGACTACAATTAATACATGTGTACAGAGTCTCCTCATGAAACACTGTCATACAGTGAGACAGTACACTGAACAATTTACATTCTACGTTGTGCAGCCATCAGCGTTTTGGTAATGGCTATTCCAGTATTCCATGAGAACGTGAAAGTTTTAATAACATCTTTAACCTGGGTTATTCTATTTCGAAAAGAGTGTAGAGGGATACAAAAAAACTTGTTTAATACAAAGAATATAACATAGCCATGTTAGCTATGACTGTAGAAAAGTGTACTTGGAACGGCAGAGAAAAGCATTTTTGGGGAGGGGTCACAATTCACAAATCAATTATTCCACGTTATAGAGCGTTTTTGATTGGTCTTATCTAACTTCTCATATGTCAACCGCTGTCAGATGATATAAAACATTTGTGACCCCTTCCAAAAATCCCTTTATTTAATTTCTCATATTAATTAACATTAAGATAACCTTGTCAAACCTTAGCATATGAAGAAGAAAAACTTACCGAAAAGTCGGCCTTTTTCCCAAATTGTAAGTTTCCTGCTCTCCCCATGCCGAGGACTCTGCCTTTTGATTCCATCAAAAGGACAGACAGTGACAGACATGGATTTAGTTAAGGAACCGGAACCGTCTGTTTTCTCCGACGAAGTGCTGCGATACGCGTCAAACAGCATCGGCTTACGGGACAGATTTTGAAAGGGTGTTTCGCGGCCCAAATGCACTCTTGATATTCGGGGTATATTCTGGAACGGTGAGTTTCCCACAGCTCTAACTTGCGGTGGAGTCACTTTGTTTTCGATATCGAGTTCAACAACTGATTTTTTGCTGAGAGGACTTCTCAAGAGCTTTTGGAATGAATTTCGGGTTCTCATATTCTTGGGAGAGTTATCAAAAACTGGCATTAAGAAATCGCCTTCCAACAGGGTGACTCTGCCTTTTTTCTGAAACAGTGCGTCCTATTCCTGTTCTGATTCTGCTATTCTGGAAGTTTTCTCCCGATAGACACAGATCAAACGAGGCTAACTGTAAAGCAATTTACTCAAACTAATTTTAAAGAATTAAGCGGAAACGTGTGTGTGATCTAGCAAAATTTAATGATCGAGTCCTCTGTGGTTGTCTTAGTTATACAGAGCTACCGATCTTTAAAATATCTAATGAACCACATCCGTTTAGTTTCGGTCAAGTTCTAGATAATTACAGCGACCTGTTCAGCCCAAGCTAAGTTGGAAATATCAAAGTTGCCGGCCTACTTTTCAGGATACGCGGTATCTGCAGAACCTATATCATTGTATAGATGCGATTTTAATCTGGGACACACTTTTGTTTTCTTACTTTAATCATCTAGAAGGTGCCCTAAGTTAGGGTGCCCCTCAATGTCCCTTCCCCAAGAGACAGGTTATCAATAATCCTGCCGCCTCATCGCTCTGTCTCTGATTATGAAATTGAACGACTTTCTCACATGCTATGCGCGGAATTACTCTTAATATTAATAATAATTTTGAGTTATAGAGTCATAGTAGAGTCTGAGTATTAGAGTTCAAGAAAGATTTCCTATATTCGAGAATATTCCCGACTCTCGTGACTGTAATTTATAGCTAAATGGAAACAGAATCGTCTTTTCAGATAAATTTCATAAGACCCGGATGGTGCAAAACTTCTATAAACAATTGCAATATAACATCCCGCTAAATCTAGTATTTTATAGTCAAATATGGATTTTTGATGTTTTCATTTAATTTTCCTTTCAGGCCAGAATGAATATAATGAATAGCTGATAAATTAATCTGGCAGTAATAAACACTGAGATCCCCCCCTTTATTTTTACTTACAGGCCAACTCTGACTCCTCCAAATCGAATGGGTCTCCTGTCACACTCAAACGAATTTGCCTCATTCCTGGAGCCGGATTCTCGCATCTTTTCAGTAGATTTCCGAGAAACTCGTCGTCTTTTTGTACGGTAACTTCTTTAGAAGATGAGCTCTTTTTCTGTTTCTTCTTGAATCTTCCAATCTTTAGGTTGGCATGGAACATGATTTTCTTGGCGAGTAAATGGTGCAATATTAGACAAATTTTGGAAATACGTACAAAACATCTACTACAATTTCATCATGACGTGTGCACAAAAGCTTGAGAGCTATTAAGTTTCAAACGAATTTCGTTTGGACATCTTCGAAAATCTATCATATTAGTTTTACACTGCATAAGATTAAGACGGACATCGTCAATGCGCTTATGTGGAGGGATCGCATGAGGGAAGAAGCCGGAGGAATCGGCAGATTTTCTGGCCGGAAGACGGGGTCCTTGCCATTAAGTACAAGTATTATTGTTAATTATGGGCAGAGTGGATGTTGAGAATGAGTGCTGATACTGAGTCTCCTTTAAGGCTACTAAGAACCTCGGTACGACATAGAGGCAGAGCTCGCATTTTTGCCTATACTGCCGATAAGCCAAATTCGTTTCAATTCATCTTCCTCCTTAACTCATTAGCTGTAAATTGGCACAAATCTAAAGGACAGCGTCAACAGTTGGTCGTTCATGCATAAATAGTGACAATGCTTCAGGATTCGTGATCCGAAAAAATGTCGGGCAATGTTAGGCACTCTTAGGCAGTATCCCTTTTTTCTGTGAGCACTCACTTTGCCTTCCCGTTTTGACAAGGAGGCTACGTACGCCTTGTGGCTAACGTCTCATGGAACTCTTCCGGTGCAGGCATAGGCCGTACCCGGCTGGGCTGGGGGTTCGCCAGGCTGGTACTTCTGAAGGACATAACGTGGTTATGGCCCTGGTGGATCGGTGATGTCCCGAAGGACATCTACCATAGTGATCCGTCATTGAAGGACTCCTAGAACCTATTGGGAGTCAGGTGTCGAGACACCCTTCCGGAATAGTGGTAGTAAATACTACGAGGAACTTCCACCGCGTTTTGCTGGCGGTCCTGCTAGGTAATCCTCGAGGTTTAGGCTTGCGATTGGTGTGTGTGAGGGGATCGAGTGTGATACTGGTATTACTCGATCTAGTGTGATTTGCCTTGAGTTATGTATTGGGTTTGACGTATCCTTGCTTGTTTTGCTGCGTGTGTCCAGCTGATAATGCGCTTTTACGTGATACTGATAGGGGGCGTTTTTCCATAGATGTATCTGATATGTGGTGTTTTGTTGTCAATTTGTTTAAGGTACATTTCTGAGTTAGCTTCTACCAGTTCCCCTTGGCTGGTTTTGTACGATGTTCCACTGTCAGAGGCAGAGGAGTTTAATTCATACACTCATCATGATCAGATGAGCGGCTAGAAGAGGACTAGCGGCGGGGGTCATGATTCATACACTCATAATATGAGCGGCTAGAAGACGACTAGCGGCGGTTAAAGGTGGTGACGTGAGTAGGTGCATCTGAATTGTGAGTGACCAAAATTGATAGGTTAACTGTTCGTTACCCAGGGCTGTGTCAGGCCCCAGGGTCTGCAGCTTGGACCTTAAGCAGGTTAAATGAAGGGATCTGACGGGGTGATCCTCAAAGTTGACTGTCAGAGAGTTGACAGGGGACTCTCTCTTGATGTCTAATATGTTGTCTCAACAGGTAGCTGTATCCCTTGTGATAGCAATGCTATCTGTCAAGAATTCAGTCACATATAAACTGGCAATTTTAAATTGCGAGCCCTTTAACCTTATCGGATACCATAGGAGCAAAACTGATCAGATTCACAAATATATTGAAAATTTCAGCTTTTAATAGATGTTCAAACTGGTTATCAAAGGATACCATAGGAGCAAAACCGATTAGACTCACAAATATATTGCCAATCTCAGCTTAATAGATGTTCGAACTGATTATGAAAGCGAGAGCAAGTTAGAAAGTATAGCTGTATCAAGTAAGAAAACAACACGCCTAATTATTGTCCACCGCGTCCCGAGTGTCGGAAACTCCGAAATGTCTTGCGGAATTTAATCTCCTAATGATGAACTGGCTTGTTCAGCACTGCATATAGCACTATATTGCGACATTGCGCATGCAAGATCATCAAAAATAATACATCTTCGCGTGTTTGAATGGTCATTATCCACGAAAATAAATGTTTCTCCGACGCTCCGTCTCAAAACTTAGGAAAGAACTAAAATGATTCGCTTAAATGCAACTGTGTAAACTTACTCGTACACTTAATGGAAAATCACATATGCTCTATGAGAGTGCCAGAAAGAAATACGGATTACATGCTGTGGGACAAAGAGCTGCGATCGCGTTTCAATTGATCCAGCAAGTCATAATTGTCTCTCTTTTCTGTGCTTCTTTATCAGCCAATTACTTGTCCATATCCTGTGTCAAAACTTATTATACGTGAACCTTTTTGGAATAATCCGTGAAACAAAAAGTACAGACATGGGCCATTATGTGATTCAGTGATTGTAATGTTTCGTCGCCATGCTGGTGACCAGGGAAATAGTCTACGGGGAGGACGATGATCTTTGATACTGCAGGGATGGTGAACTATTCAATTCTTAATTTTTAAGATAATGAAACCGTCTATCTATACTGTCTTGTCGCGCAGCTTATTTCTAAAGTGGTGATTTGATGTTATGCCTAACTTCTTTCTTCGATACTTTGATATAGAAGATGATCTAGTTTTGAGGAGTGGTCACAAATTTTAACCAATCAGAAGCTGAAAAGCACTACTTTCCAACTTCTCTTTGGTCAACATTTGGGACCACTCCTCAAAATTCGTTTCTCTGTAAATGTCTTTATCGTCGGCGGGTGACAAATCTTACATGTCACCAGGAAGTATGTGCACCTTCTTTGTACATAAAGACATGTGTCGTTTCGTATAGTGCAGAAAATTTGTCGTAACAATCATCAGTTCATCAGGTTCAGGTATTTTTTCCGGATATTTTTTGGTTTGACATCCAATTATTTGAGCTTATATTATTGAATATTGACTAATTTAGGTATAGAGAATTAGAGTAATATTGACTTTACCGGATATTTAACACGTATAATAACACTGTACTGTCTTCTTGTATCTGTATTTTGACTGCTGTCACTAGCCAGACTGTCCATTGACTACAGCTGCCTTAGTATATCCACAAAATTACAATAATAAATTCTCACAAATTCTTACCTGTCACTTCTTTGAAGAGCCCATTAACGTTGAAACTGAATGGATCGTCTTCTTGTATCAAGTCTCTGAAAGATTATTAGAATTAGTCATATCATCAGTAACGACTACGTTCTTGATAGATAATAACTTTTTATTATTGGTCGGATGTCGAAGGCGGTGCCAACCAATCTGGGTAGACTTAAAAGTGGTTTGATGGGTAGACTTAAAGGTGGTTTGATGGGTAGACTTACAAGTGGTTTAATTTTCGAAATTGAATAATTCAAGTAGATTTCAATTTTTCTCTATCATATTAGAATCAAGCTGAAGCAATCACAATGTTGACATTTCGTTATGACTTAATATTTTTCCGTATACAGTTGGCAAGCTGATGTTCCTTCTAGCTATTTTGAGAGAGTTGACGCGCGGTTGACGTAATAAATCGTAAAAAAGCAGTATAAGCGTTCAATTTCAATGACACAATATTTAAATTTAAGACAGTATGCAAAATTCTAAAATTCTGTCAAGCTGACATTTGTCATTGACAGATTATTATAGACGATTGCATGACCAAAGTTGCGTTAAGGCACTTTCAAACCTGACAGGTCCACGACTAGTGCAGGTGACACGTTAATAGTAGGAAAGCTTCAGTTTCAATTTAAGATCCATAAAGATCAATTAAACATTTTGTCATTTTGATCAGGCTTGCATCAAATTAAAACATATAATCAAGTGACATTATGAATAATGATGTAATTACTAATCAGCCAGCAAAAGAGTTACATAGGCTAACATCAAGAACGGGAATGAAGCATAGTGTCTAAATTCATTTGAACTGTCGAAGAATTTGTTCAACTTCAAGATAGCTTAGCGATAAGATTATGATCGCTTTAAGCTGTTAGGAGAGAAATCACAAAGTTTAAGATAATGTAGTCAAGTTTTTAATCTTGCTAGGGGCTATGTTTTGTCGGGAGCATTTATGCTCCATAGCGACGTTTTAGTATCCCTTTCACGGTATACATTTTTATCAGTAATTTACTGTATTTCATGTATACTTTGATAAAGTTTTAGATAAAGTACATATAACTGATCACATATTGAATCATACTTTTTCGATTTGCTGAGGTTAGAATTCAGGCTATAGCACAAACAATCAAACGATAAAGAACGATGTTTTTAGGCTGGGACGGAAGGTCACTAATATTTGCCAGCGATTGACCTATTAGAAGTTACACACGACCAATCAATAGCGAACAACGCTATCATGTAAATTGGAAGATTGTGACCCTCCCTAAAGATTCCGTCCTTCATGATAAAGTTGCTTTCTAGTTGTATATAGGTCACAACATTATTGCAACATTATTGCAACATTATTGCAACATTGGACTGTACCTCTGAAGCAACTTTGAGGTAGCAACAGTGTATACTATACACTGTATAGTTGTTATCATTTATTGCTTTATTGATAAGTATGAGGATGTCTAATGATCAACGATAGCGTTTTTATGAATTTGCATTTGGCACACAGAGCTAGAACCTTTCATCCTGGAAGAACTGTTGTTCTTTTTGAAGTGCTTTTGGTTGCGGACTGTTGAGTTGAGCTCTGATAAAAGTTTCGGTTATAAACTACAATCCTTGTCATGACCAAGTAAGCAACAACTAGTGAGTCGGAAGTAATACTGAATAGTCAAAGTCGGAAGTAATACTTACGACCAAATAAGTATGAGTTATTGACTGTCGAATATGTCCAGTGCTGCAGTATAATGCCGCTCTTCTATAGACTTCAAATAACTGAAATCTGAAAGCAACAAGCACTATATAAGTTGTATGATCTACTTACGGGGAATTGATACTTCTTCGTTGTTTCTTTAAGCGTTCCCGCTCCGCTGCGATCCTACGTTGATTTCTTAACGCTGACGCTGTGACATTTACCCGGGGCATGGCTACCTGCTCGGGGATGTAAGTCTCTGTTGTAGTAAGAAAGTAACCAAGTAACGGTTACTTGGTTACTTGGTTACTTTCAAAGTCACTTGGTTACTGTCGCTTAGTAATAGCAGGTTTAAGTAGCATGGGTAAATCAGAGTATTTTATTATTGCAAGTTGCCTTATATCAAGTTTAGTTATTGATTATTATCGCAAATAATACAAGAATCTATAGAGGACGAGCAAGGCCCGGCTGTTTCAACAATAAAGAAAATTAGAGATCGGTTTGTAATGTAGTTTAATCTAAAAGACCAATAAACCTTCGATTAGTCTGGAATTAATTATGATGAATGTGTTTAAAAAACGGCTTATCTTCTTAATTTTCAGTATTGGAAACTCATAAATTTCCTCGTAAAATATCGAAAAAGAATTAAAGAATTAAGCAGTGCAAAATAGACAAAACGTTTTTAACAAGAACATTATGTCGTTAAACGTTTCGTAACTAAATACTAGGTTTGTTATCTTTTATAATACTAAGCCGCGTTTTGAGTTTTCACTAAACGTGGTTATTGTGGTTTAATTTCAACACGAAGGCACAAACATCTTGGCTGACATGTGGCGCATACGTGCATCTCGGCCTAAGCATAAATCGTCTTTTCTAAAGAAATCATAGCATACGTATCACTAAAATTATCATCTTAATTGGTCGTGATGAGTGCCACCTATCCGTTAAAGAAATCGTTAGCGGACAAAATAATAATGGGTATTGTAGTCAGGAGGGGGAATCTACAAAATATAATATTCAAAAGTTTTAAGTGGATGTTGACAAGTTACTTCAAAATACGATGTGTCCAATTATCGATATCAAGGTTGCCAAGTACAGGTCACTATACGAGGTTATCACATAAAGTTCACATTTAACTTGCCCGGGCCAAGTCACTGGTCCGTGCCCAGTTAGGATATCTGCACTTTGCAACTCAGAAACAACAAGCCTAGCAATTTGATAAAATAGCATTTGTTAAAGTAGCATTTATAAAGAATTACTGGTCCTTATTCTAGTAAAGAGGAGCATTATGCTCAGTAAAGAAGCTGAGTTGTCTGGTTATGCCTATTCTTATTTTGCACCCCTTTGGTCCTCAGTACTCAGCTTTACGACATCTAGACAAGCTGGACTTAGTTTAGCTGCTGAGAATTTCGAACTCGCTCTTCCTGAATATGCCGCTGCTTCTTCGCCTGGCACGGACAAGAACGTATTACATTTGAATGAGCTGGATGCACAATTCGTAAACAGCAGGCATGTCCGCTTCAATGCGTCTATCGATGAATGTTTGAAAAGGTCGACTCACAATTCGTGCACCGTGTCCGTTACAGAACAATGCTAGGAATAGGATAAGACTCGACAGAAAACAAATGACTGGTTTGCAGCTATTTGAGGCCTTTTCAAAACACTAATATCAGTAAGGACTAATTCTTTCAACACTACTCCAAGGCAAATATTTGAGACTCATAAGATTCTAAGATTAGTAAGTGCATTTATGTATCCATGAGCGAAGTCGACACTTGTAACTACTTGCCAGCGGGTATGAAAACAGTTACATGAATGTGAAAAACTTATAGAAAATATCTAAATCTGTCGCTACTTAATAGTCAGACTTGGTCGTGCTAATTCGCATCGACGCACCTGCAATGCGGTCATGAAAGTTACGCAAACAAGCTGTAAAATTACGTTTGATTTTTATGAGTCTGGATCAAAAATTAAAATTTGCAACCACATTTTATCATCAATTAAGCCTCTAAAATATGGAACAATTTGAAATATGTTGATGACATAATATTTAACTCCAGGAGAGTGCGCTCATATATCCTCACGAAGAATTAACTAAACGTCTAAACGGCTCGTACATCTGAATAAAGTTGGCCGGAGCCCTTGGCGGATTTAACCAGAGTTGAGGAACAATTGTCTCTAATGATAGTTCTACGCGGTGAAGATGGCGTAGTCTAAAACAAGGAATTTACTCTCTCGTGGTTGACATATTTGTGGACAACACTGGGCATGTCTACATTATATAATTAATCAAAGTTGCAATCCTATTCCTCAATTCGCCATACTCTCATACGTGATAGTAATGCTGCAATGGCAAACCTGGCAATTTACTTCTTGACATATCACAGGACGATGGCGTTACTATAGCAGCTGCAATGTTACTATAGCAACGTTACTGTAGCAGCTGTAATGCTACCATAGCAACTATAGCAACGTTACTGTAGCAGCTGCAATGTTACCATAGCAACTATAGCAACCTTACTGCAGCAGCTGCAATGTACATCACAACAAGGACATACACCTACTCAACTATAAAATCAACCATTCGCCCGCTGCTCTAACTTTGAAGTCTGTTTGTGAGTTTGGGTTTTCGGCGGTGAGAACAAGCCTACCTGTGGGATACGGCTAGAACCGGAATCAACCGAAATCTGACTCCTGGGGTGTATTGTCTGACGAGGTGGACTGTCTGTACTCGGAAATGAAGCGCCATCAGACTTACTTCCGCTGGTTACCCTCCGTCTACAACCATACAGTTAGCCAATAGCCAGTCACATCCGTGTCGTCTTTAGTACTTTAGTAGACCTCTCTAGAGTGCCAAAGTGAGCTTTATCGTGAGTATAACTGGGGGAAAACATAGGCGCACTTGACTAAAGCTTACTTTGCAGACACGTTTGTCAGCCAACAATTATAGAAAAACAAGCAAGGTATTCTTGAACCTGCTTGCTGTCTTATGGTTACTGCCCCATTTTATGACCATATATGGATGCCTAGATCTCACGTTTAGAACAAGATCTCACGTATAATTTAAGAGGGAACATTATAATACCGACACTGTTAATCTTAAGCTCTAGAATCTAGAGTCTAGAACTCGATCTTGGGTGCTTTTCGTAATAGGTTAATGTTTGATTCAAACAAACAGTTCTTTTATATAGCAATTTTTCAGTATTTTTAGCCATAATCTTAGTCATAATCTTTCAGTAGCAGCTTAGCCTGAAATTAGGAACATGACAAAATTAATAGTATGATATGGAAAGCTAGTGACAAAGGAAGTCTCATTGAACTAGACTAGAGAAGTGTGTCTTTACAGGACAAGGGAAGTGTGTCTTTACAGGACAAGGGAAGTGTATCTTTACAGGACAAGGGAAGTGTCTCTTTACAGGACAATGGAAGTGTCTCTTTACAGGAGAAGGGAAGTGTCTCTTTACTGGACAAGGGAAGTGTCTCTTTACAGGACAAGGGAAGTGTCTCTTTACTGGACAAGGGAAGTGTCTCTTTACAGGACAAGGGAAGTGTCTCTTTACAGGATAAGGGAAGTGTATCTTTACAGGACAAGAGAAGTGTCTCTTTACAGGACAAGGGAAGTGTCTCTTTACAGGACAAGGAAAGTGTCTCTTTACAGGACAAGTGACGTGTCTCTTTACAGGACAAAGGATTAAGTGTCTCTTTACAAGACAAGTGTGTCTTAACTAGATAGGGGAAGTGTGAGTAGTCGCATTATAGAATATAATGCATTTTCATCATCAGATATCGAATCCCGATTTGATGGCCCAGGGCAAAACAAAACTGGAACCACTGTGGCTGTTTGTGGGAATATCTGTGATAGTACTCCGAACTCCGACACTCGACAAAGCAGGACATAACCAACCGATAAACAACCAGGTGTTGTGAAGGTTATACACTTGGATAAGGTATATATCAAGATATTAGTTCGTTAGCAAGCACATCACAAACATAAACATCATGAGTTGCGGAAATATGGTCACAACATGCAGTCCCGCGGTGTAGGTCCGAGAGAATTCTTATACTATTTATCGGCTACCTAGCCTGCTTGCGTATAACTAGCTAACTAGGGGAAGATTTGATTGATCTTGTCCACTATATGATTTGAATTCCGCTTCATCACCAGTCTTGATAGTAGAAGATTGTCAACGTTGACGAGATTGCGACGAAATTTCATGTTTTGCTGGCCAGTTGACTCACGAAATGAAAAATGTCTCGCTTGCTACTTATAACGATCAGCGGTTGTAAAAAACGCGTCCACCATGCTAATAAAATGTTATCGTCTGATTAATGAAGATGGACAGCTATAGATGAGAGCAAAACAAAACTGTTTTTTTTCGGTAGCAGAAGCTCACTAGCTAATTCATTGCAAGGTGACCACACCTGCCACAACAAGCAAAAACAGTCATTGCCAACAAAATCAGTGACAAAACGAAGAAAGCTTGAGAACTTGGGAGCTTTGACCAAAATATTTGGGGCACTTTGTCGGCAGTTGAGACCTGAATTTCGTGACAGGGTTTGAAATTTTGGATGCTTTCCTCCCATTGCCGTAGGCAGTTGAGTTGACTCGATGTCCTTCTGTCGATCGTAGTGCACAGGACCTGAGTTAGCGGACTAACTAACTGTAGTGAAGAAAAGCGACTTATTGACTTACTGGAGAAATGTGTCAGGGATTTGAGATGGGCGTTCGAAGCTTTCGCTATCTTGACAGAGCAATGAATATGCATCTTCTGACGTCCAACATTCTACAAATGGCAGCAACAAGCGTCAGTATATCGAGATACGTGGGAAAATTCAGTGGTATCTAGTTACTTGTTACTCTGACACTATGAAATGACGACAGGGCAGGAGCCTAGAGGGAATATGAAAGATAGCAACGCTATATGACTATAACAAGTTATTCTGTTATTAAGCTAGTTTTTAGAACATATTCATGGCATATAAAACACTAGAATCTCGGAGAAAAGTCAAAGTTGTAAATTAAGGAAAAAAAGAAAGGATCTGAGATATAGCCCCTTATATTACCCAAGGTTTACTTATGGCTAAACTAGGCTGCATATCATGGTTACTGACTTCGTGCGAAATCGACTACTTTAAATTTGCTACTTTAACTTTTTGACATGTGATCAAATAAATGTTGACTAAATTCAATTTCAACCTTTACGTCAATAATAGTGGTTTTAAGTGAAAATAAGTATAGCAATTAAAAGATCCAAATTTGACGAAACTCTCGTGTCACAAAGGTGTTCAAACAGACTCTCTTGTGAAAAGCTTTTAAAATATATGATGTTATAAGTTAGTTCCACTCATCGTAATTCACATTAAGCCGTATATCGGTTGACCATGGAAATATGATGGGCACAGTGTCACAGTGTAATCTTTATCAGTGTGGTTTCTGTGCGGTAATATCTCCTGTCGATAAAGTGGCTTTACATTGATCACTGGAGTTTAGGCGTGTTCATGATAAGCTTGTGAACAAGAAGCCAATGTTTATTCCATTTAATGTGATTACAAGCCAACGCCTACTCATACGAGAGTGAAGATTTTAACCAGACTTGATGCGTGACATGATGCGTGACTTCCGCTCTCCGTTTTCTTCTGGCAATACTGCAAATATCAGTGTGGCTCCTATCCAATCAAGCAGGATGATATTCTTTGTCAGTATTTTATGTGATCGTTATCTGATAGTGATAAGTTAAACGTCAGCACTACCCATGTGGTGATTTGTGTTTTGGATGTGAACTTTTTGAAGATGCCGCTCAGCTACTAAGAAATAATTGGTATGGGAAGAATAAAGACGCTGCGTATTGAGATGCAATAATATAATAGCAATTGTGAGTAGGCACAAGTAAAGCAGTCATTACTAGCTAGTTGCGACAGTAAAGGGGGAAAGAACGTGCTTCTATTTTTTAAATTTCTTGCCTTGTATGCGTTCTTGATTGCTTGAACAATCAACAATAATTCATCAATCGACTGGTATACCAAGCATTATAAGATTTTGAATCAATGATACATATTCTGACCTTACAGTTACAACGCTCGTGTCAAAAGTTTGACGGTTACTCATCACCGTGCATTCTATTTCTAAAGCAGCACTAGTACAATCAAATTCAAGCGTGTGATCATTAAAGAGCACCTGAAAAGTTAAACTCTAAAATATTTATCATAATTAATTACATTAATTCTTCTACAGCGTCTTAAAACGAGATCCACGCAAAAAACTATCCTCCAAAACTAAGGACTAATACATCGAGTCAGGGTTCATGGTGGAAAATGTGGTAATTAAAGCACAAAGTGGGACCGTGGACACTGCTAAACCTGGAGCTTCTGTTATAGCAACCATAACCAATTATGGCTAAGGAAGTGGACGTAATGTCGCTAAATTTAACGGATAAAAAGCGTGTAAATTACACTGACCTTCATCTTGTGGAGCACGAAAAAAGAAATGGGGTGCCCTCTGCGAAGCCGCACGACTATTGCACCCCTCTTGATTAATTAATCGATGTTGTTTGAAGGCAAATCAAATAAGCAAATGAATATGATCAGTATGCTACTGCAAGCTTACAAGCCATCATGCACAGCTTGATTCAATAAGCTATCATCCTACAAGTCTTGTTATCTAAATAACTAGATAGTTGATATCTCAGGAACTCGTAGATGTTACGAAAAGAGCAAACGAAAAGTAAGAAGTTAATTCAACCCCGATGTCTGATTTTCAGGTGTTTAATAACATGATTTTATCTTCATGTCTGTGAATAAAAAAGTTATGACACATTGATTCATCACCTCTTTAACTTGAATTTTTTCTGTGAGATTAAACAACAGTATCGTATGTGGCTGTTTCCTTTTAGAGTTTTCGAAGGAAAAAGGATTTTCCGGTTCCTCGACAGTCGGCTAGTTATTGAATTAGAAAGAAGCTGCTTTTATCGAATGGCCTATTATAGTAATTGCATCGGTAGCTCATTGGTATTCAGTAGACATCTGTAGACATGGACTTGCGCCATGCACCAAAATAACTCTAAGGTAGGCGATCGCATGGTCAAATTTAAGAACTGATAATCTCACGAACTGTTGTTAAGCTTGCCGCAAACTTTTGTAAGATTTGTCGCAATTGTGCGTTACAATTGTCTAGACAAGAATTGCAGTTATTAGAATATAAAGCTAAAGATAGAAATAGAACGCTGAGTGTACAATTTAAGCTTCCAAAATGAAGGCTAAAAATTGGTCTAGCATTTCTGCTGTGTTACTATTTACTTGACAAGGGAATAGGAAACCCGATATACTGTTGTTCTCTGTTATGTCTCGTTTATGTTGCTGCAACTGCAGGTCGTGAAAATACTCATTTACTTCTGCTATAAAGTTAACTTTTGAAACGCGAGGTTAATGTCCGCCTCATACAATAACAGTATACCACATCGCTTTAAATCAAAATCGCCACTTCCCCCGAAAGTCGGCATCTGGAGGCTGCAAAATCGAAAGTTGCCAAATGAGAAAACGACGGCGGTGTTATGGTCGGCGACATTTAGACAAGAGATCCCAGGGCGTGAGATAGGTCACTTTCAGACGACAGACGGAACTCCAATTAAACGTCTGGGGGGAGCTCTCCTCAAAGTAAAATCGGAAACGAAACGCCGACTCATGTATTTAGTCAACTTGGGCTACTTTGAGCTGATGAAGCTGCAACAAAGGCAATTGCGGAGCCTCGTTCGACGAGTAAGTACCAGGTTAAAAGCAAAACAAGGCTCCAATCCGGAGTCTTGTCATTGCAGAAGTTCCTGAAAAAAAATCGAATTCGATTCAGAAATTCGCATTGTTGTTATTAAGACATGGACCGTGCAGTGCCTATTTAAATATTATAAAGGCCGAGCAAAATAACTAAACTACATAGGATTCAGTCCATCAGACCAGAGTTTTGAACATAATTGCTTGGTAGAATATTGTTGTTAACACGTATGTTAATGTTGGGCAAGTGCCCTCCTTCTTCAACAGGCGATCTGACTCATTGTTCACAAGACAACTGAAGCCTCTAATTTTCCTGATTAACGGTTAGACCCGCGATAAGTCGCTACCGTTTGTAACCTAGGTTACCGAGAATCGTGTTGTCAAGACTACGTGTGCATCGTATCTGATTGCGGATGAAGTGCATTGCAGGGCGTGTTATAGTGCATATTCGATGGAGTATGAAGCACAAAAACAAAGTGACAGCCGGTGAACGTGTTGAAATCAAATATTCGGGGTTGATCATTAGGTATTTCGTCAAAATAGCAACATAGTTTCCACTCCGTCTAGGTCGGCCGCCACGTCGATTATACCCCAAGAAATGCCGACCCATCTCTCCGTCTTAAAACCATGACATAAGGTTGTCATGACAACTATTTTAAAAATTGTACCATAAAATTTGCTGGGTTTTTGTTTGGGAATGCCAAGTAAGGAATGCAAGCTAATTAGCTATAAAAACGAACGTAGTACATTGTAAGTTTATGTTCTGATACGAGTTCATAGGGAATATTATAAAGTAATGAGTGACTGAAGGCTTGTTCTGAGGGTCATGTTTCTACACCTAATTCAAATGATGGAAATTTAACAGGAAATTTAACAGGAAACGAGCTTTAAAATCGATTGCCGATCACAGATAAAATTACAGAAATCAACAGGAATTTTGGCTTGGCATTTGTAATTTCTTGTTAATTATCCTGGTAGCTAAATTTTGATTGCTCTGCAAGGCAGTAGCCATATTGAGTCAAATATTTGATAGAAAATTTTTCGGTATGATCAATGACTGACAAATGACATAATCAAATTTTAGTCCAGCTAAGCTCTCAGCTGTTCATCATATATCTATAAATGGTCTAATGCTGATAGTCGTAACAAAAGTTGACATAATTATGGAATTTAAAAGAAAATTTTGCTTTGTTTAAAAGTGCATTGTTGACGGGTTTTGTGTGTGCGTTGGTAAGGAAACAAAAATGCTATGATCACCAATGTTAGGCGTTTTCCTTTTAAATCAGAATGACTGAATAATCAAATGTATCGTGCGTATGGTACTGCTTCGAATAAGTATGATATAAAGTTTTCGATTGCCCATTTTGGCCCTGACCATTAAAGCACGACCACAAAGGCTTCTATATGATAGCAGGAATCGAAAACCGACAATAGATTACAAGGTCGTGACACGTGATTATTTACAGAAAGAAAGCAAAAGAAGCGCTGGCTGTCTCGCTATGCTGCCAAATGTGCTTGTCTAGAAGTAGCCCTGAAACGCAGCGAAACAGAAAACGAGGTCCGGTCAATGCGGTAAGGTTGGGTTGAAGCAATGTCTCAAATCTTTCCGGTACTCGCGGCCGATAATTCCCCACATCCCATCGACTGACAGCATATCTGTTACTCATTACGCATGCTCCAGTAAGGAGAAAACAGAAACGAATGGGGAAACAGACGGCGATACACGGTTAAAACTACACGTGTAGCACTAGTCGATGCGGTGCTATAGTAACCAGACACGGTTAAAACTACACGAGTAGCACTAGTCGATGCGGTGCTATAGTAACCAGACACGGTTAAAACTACACGTGTAGCACTAGACGATGCGGTGCTATAGTAACCAGACACGGTTAAAACTGCACGTGTAGCACTAGTCGATGCGGTGCTATAGTAACCAGACACGGTTAAAACTATACGTGTAGCACTAGTCGATGCGGTGCTATAGTAACCAGATACGGTCAAAACTACACGTGTAGCACTAGACGATGCGGTGCTATAGTAACCAGACACGGTCAAAACTACACGTGTAGCACTAGTCGATGCGGTGCTATAGTAACCAGACACGGTTAATCATATCCTTATGATATGGTGGTTCGACTTAAAATTGAAGTGATGGAGGGCAAAGCTGGTACATAAGCATCGAAGCTGTAGTAAGCGCGACTCTGAAACCATGCTTTTTCAACATTTTCGATTGTTGCGAATCTTGTTTCTGTAGCAGAGATCTTAATAAAAATAGCTAACTGTAGTTCAACACAGCCGCGCTGTCCGATCATTAGTCATGTCAACAATGAACACATGATGCAAGTGAGTTGATCTGTTGTAGCTTGCATCGACAGTCGATCCGTTGCTACGGAAACATTACCGCCTCAGATATTAGTTAGGTTTTTTGATCGTGGCTTTGATCGTTGCAGTTTTAAAAAGCTCCATTGACGAGATTTCTAAACCCTCCTAATATGCCAGCTGCACCAAAAGAAGCTGTGAAAAGTGTTAAACGCCAAAAAATTTGCATACCATTAACCATATGGTGTCAAAATTCATGGTAGTTGGATCTTTTTGAACTAATAGTTGAAATTCGTGGCAAGATTTCCACATGCTCGTCACAATTCGAGTATTGTAACATAAATCAAGAACTTTTGCTGGACAAAATCTTTTGACAAGAAAGCGCCATAATCGTTATGGTAACAATGGTACAAAGTGAAGCGACGACAAAAGTTTATAAACCTTTTTTGTTTCCGTTAGTGCAGTAAGCGGTAATGTAGGCAGATTACTAAACGGTGTGAGCTATACTTTCTAACAAGGCGACAACTGCTTTCTCTCCTGAAGAATCTGGACTGTAACCCTCTCTTCTCCTCTCCTCGAGGTCTGAACGTGCGAGACTTCACTTTAAGACCTTACACGTACAGGGTACAATTAGTATAAAACAGCTCAAGCAACGGTTTAAAGTGGACAACTGGTTAAAGTACGTATAATACTTTGTCCTGGCAGATATCTTTAAATAATTTGATGAACTGAGAAAATATTGATATTTCATCACCGGGCTTGCATATAAGTGACATAGCCTCATTAAATCACTTTTCAGCTTTATAAGTATAAGTTTTATGGCACGATGGCTGATTTGGCGTTTGAGTTAGCTCACTGCATGATTTGAGTCTAGACAAGAGTACACATAGAAAACCCAAGCTGTTGTGCGTCCTGTAGTGCCTTGTGCAGTTTGCTGAAGAGTCTAATTCTTCAAAGGTCCGAATATTTTGATATTAACAATCAAAATACTAGGTCTGCATTCCAAGCTCAACTATGTCTAGTGAGAACTATTTTGCCGTACTTCTTAGTTTACAGCTTATGAAACTTTGCGAGGATATCAGGATAATAGATTCTAGAGGTTTTATTGATTAACTTTTGTACGTTTATTCTAAATGGTCCGCGGTCGAGTCGAGCATTTTCAACAAAACCATTTAAAAACCTTTAAGTTAAAATCTTACTTAGTCAGAGGTACTAGATCAAAGCCGCGTTTAACTAAGGCTAGGTGATATTCAAAGAAAATATTCTAAATTTCCTGAGCCATTGTTTTTGTATAATTGTATTGTATCTTAGCAGGTGGAAGCGCCACCCATCCACCAATTATGATGCCAATTAAGAAAATGTAACAGGACTTAATCTGCATAAACGTTTGACTGCACGTGCCTGCAAATCAAGAAATCATTTCTGGTCTCTCAAATTACAGGCCTTTTCCGTCGATTAAACGTACTAGACAAGAAAAAAAGAAGGAAATGACTCTAATCTTCTGATGCGAAAAAGCATTGTTTTTACAAGTTAGACATTACCACTCGAATGTCTAGCATAATTGGTTGACAAAAAGCTTAGCTAAACGCTTTATAAATATATGAGAAAAGTTTAATATTTGGCGCGATGTTGATGGATGTGGTCCTAAAATTTTGCAGAAATTTTATCAGGGCTTGATATAGATAAGGACTACAAGGAGCACTAGATTCCGATTTACAGCGATAATACTAAACTAATAGCCTCGTATTTGCATTACATTTAAGCAAAAAAGGATCGAGAAAAGCTCAATAGACAATTTTCCATCTTATAATTTTTAAACCCGGGCGATGTTACGGAGAAAATTTTAAAGGCAAAACTGCAGATGCAGCACACAGTAAGTATATAGAGGAAGGTAGGGTTACGTAGAAAAAACCTGACCGGTTTAGAACTATGAAGAGCTACCCGGGTACAGTCCCCAACATCTCGCCTTGAAAAATTAATGTTTCGGAGCTTCGAACCTTATCCGTTGGTCTACTTCGGGTATTACTCGACGCTTTTAACACCCAGTATTCACAAACTGCAGTATTATTTGTGCTTCTTTTTACAAGTAATATGCGTGACGTATAGGTTTGAACTGCAGAGCCTTTTGTGATTTGCTCAGCTTTCGGTCATGTTGCTGTGCCAGGATACTCCGAGTAAGCATTCTTATTTGTCAGAAATCAGAAAACACCGAGTAAGACATTCTTGTTTGTCACAAATTAGACTTAAGTGAGCGCAGTAGCACGTATTTGCACAATAAATCGAAAACAACCTTCTCAACAACGTGAAAGTTCATCGTAAACATAGCTTCTCTCAACTGTCTTTGCTATTACACAATAAATCTTAAATGTCTTTCTCACGAGTTCAATTTGTGACTTTTCAGTTCCTATTATTGTTAGACAAAGAACAACTTATTGTCTTTGTGCTCAGGTTAACTTTCACCTGTCATCTGAGAAAAGCCCTGACTGACAAGCGCCTAACAATAAATCAACTAACCCAGTCGAATAGCAACGATAGCTTGGACCCTCCTCCTGCCGCTTCCACATATAGAGGACAGTTTTGGCAGCGATCCAATGTCTTGCATAAAATTGCTTTGACAAACTCTATAGATTTGGTCTAGCACGTCAAAGTTCAGCTCTATCCGTTAGAGTTCTTGTTGAGTGTTGGAACAGTCTTTGTCATGGCACCTTTTTGCTTTAAAGTCAGGGTTCTCTTTCTCTCGTACTGTTTGTTGAAGGTGCTGACGATTATGGTGAGGGGAAGAGCTAAAAACACCATGCTCACCCATATGAAGAAGGTTGAGAATATTTTCCCCATGAAGGATTCAGGGTAAGTGTCACCGTACCTGAAATTTGGATAAATTCTCAAACCTTCAATATAAAAGATTTGCTTAAAGTTTTTGGTTTAGGTGCTGCAAAATAAGATATTTTCTTTATCTGGAGATAAAAACAAAAACAACAGTAAGTATCCCCTTACCCGACAGTGCTCATAGTAACGATAGCCCACCACATCCCATCTACTCCGCTTTCTATCAGGTTACTCTCACTCGGCTCCTCCAGATAGTAAAACACCACCCCTGCAACCGTGATGTTCATAGCCCAGACTATCACCAGCATGCACAGCTCACTCACACTCTTCATCAGCACCTCCGCTATCAACTGCAGTCTCTTGTTCTTTTTGATCAGTTTCAGAACTCTGGCTACTCGTGCGATCCTGAGTACTTTCATGGACTCCAACTTGGAGAAATCTACCAGCAGCTCAATGTAGAATGGAGCAATGGTACAAACGTCCAGCCAGGTTGCAGGAGACTTGAAGAATTCACATCTGGAGGGGTGGGCGAAGCTTCTGACAACCACATCGAAGGTGAAGAAAGCAACTGTGGCTGTCTCTAAACCGTAAAACAGTTTTGCCTCCATCGACCCTTCCACACCAGCTTTAGCGTGAATTCTGGGTATAGTTTCCACTAGCATCGTAGCAATGGAGAGGAAGATAAAGAAAAGATCTGCCCAACCGTAGATCTTCCCGATAATATGGTTGTTGGGGTCCTCTAAAGTGCTGTGGAGTGCTGCTTTCATCTTCTGATACTTACTCTTTTTCTTCTTCGATTCGGCTACTTCGTCCATCTGAGCTTGGGCCTCGAAAACGCTCATGATCTTGAAAAACTCTACGTTGTCATGATGAAGCTGTGCCGGTACATGAGGATGAGGGTACAACTTCCCGTACAGATAGAAATCGAAAATACTCTCGAAAGCGTCTCGGTGGGTATCAAAAAAGTACTCGTTGTACCGAGGATCCCAGTAATTTTCTATTTCGGGCGAACCAAGTAGGGTAGTGGGGTACTGTTCCAGATAACAACGGTCTATTACGAATAGTCTCCCGGAGACGTTGATGGTTATGAGGTTGTCTCTGATGGAGCTCTTGGGGCCAGCTTGGTAGAGTTTCTTTGTTAGGAGAGGTATTCTGTCCACGGATAGTATGTTCTCTTTCAGCTGATCGTCCACGCTGTGGTCTGAAAAAGCGGTAAGGTTACAAGTTCTGTATAGTGAGGAATAACTGCTCTGTTGGAAATTGAGTTCCATTCAGAAATCGCTTGGATAGTATTTTTGTATTTTGAATTCGCGTGAAATTTCGTACTCCGTACAGCCATCGTGCTTATTTTTGGTAGTTTGGTGGGGGAGGTGGTGGTAAAGCTTTTTGTCAAGATAACTGGAAGCCCAGTTTAGTTCGGTAATATCCAAGCGTCGATATCATCTCGAAATCCAACTGTTAATATTCCTAATAAGTTTCATGAAAAGTCAGTAAGTTTGGGAAAAATATTGCGACTTGCAGATTTATACTTTCAACAGGTCTTTAAGGCAATAACACTCGTAATTGTCAGACTTCTACAGATGTCACTGAATCTTGCGTTATAACGTGACAAAAGTTACCTATTATAATACAGCGACTAGACCAAATTGTAGTGACCCACCTGAGTTGCCGAAAGTGGAAGCAACGTGAGCTTGCACGATATGGGCCATAACCAGTAGAAAATCGATAATTGAGCTAGCTATATTGTAATTGAGTTTCAATGACACGATATTAACTGCAAGTAAGCAATGTTAAAAATTGTATCCCTTCGGCCTACATCGATTATCAGTTGTGCTCTTTAATTTTTCCCTGCGAGTAACCACCAATGAAAGAAAAATCATTTCTACCTTAACCCGAAATCTACCGGAAATGTCTAAAAAAGCAACCACTAAACTACCGAACGTAAATGAAAACACTGCTGACGTACCATTTGCCCTACCGCCATGCATCGTCCCAAAAGTTATCTTTTTAACTCAGGGTACTTCTGTCGTTATCTCCCGCTGTAGTGGTCGTCATACTAAAACTGAGGGCGTTCTGATGTAAGGAGAATTATAGGAAATTCCAGCATAGATCTAAGATATATCCCACATAAAAACAAAATCTGGAGTCTTTAGAGCGCTGCTTTGGTTTGATAATGGGCATGATCTATACACGGACTATGTTGAATGTATTGGCAGTTAGTGGTTAGTGGTGAGTTAAGCCAAGTGTGCGACCGTTCGGGCGAGGGAACTGGATCGCTTCTGTAATTGTCTATATACTCTGCCTCAGTGAGTCAGTGCAGCTGCATATAAATCTATAGAATCAGACATTGTACAACCACATAAACGTCTTAAGACGATACCATGTATAAATAAATTTCCAAAAATCAATTAACCAATTTACATTAAAAATCTATTGCAGAACTTTTATTGAGAAACCACAATATTCAGACCACAATGTTAAAATTGATGAGAAATCTTTGAAAAGTACGAGTGGTCAAATTACCACTACTACACTAAATCCATGATTTGGACGTAAAAAAAACACCATCCGCTCCTCTAACTTTAAAGAAGAGTTTAAAAGAAACTCTGCTAAAAAATAACGTGTCTGTCTTCTTAATGTGTCAAATTTGTCTCGTTATCTACGTCAAAGGCAAGTTAATCGTTGCCATAGGGTATAAGCATTATAAGCGGACCAAATGTTCTTATAGAAGCTGCTTGCTATCGGAAACAATTTATGTTATTTACAGAGCTTATCCTCATGCACTTACGTGGACCATATTTTTACTGGTGTATGTTAATATACTTTTATATGTTTGTCTCCATAAAAGTTACAATCATCTATGGAGGGGTATGTCACTCTTAAAAGATCGCTCTGATATATGCTATCGTTTCGTAGAAAAGGGTAGATTTAGTGTAGACGATTTAATACTCGGTCAAGTGCAACGATCATTACTTAAGTCCTAGATGTTCAGGTAAGTGTACTGATATTGGCTGTCTTTGCTAAACCGTGTTATTAGTAAATAGCTGTGACTTAAGGGGGACCATATAGGAATATCTTTTGCTGATTTTAAATGTTTTGTCATGACAAGGAATTATAACTCGTTGGTTAAGCACCTACTAAGTTTCACAGTACTTAAAAGTCTGCTATTCAAGTATTCAAATATTGCGTAGATCATAGCAGAGTAAAAAACTGGAACAGAGAGATTGTGTTTTCTAATTTAAAGAGCCACCTATCGATTCATCATGTCTGCTCACTTTTATAATCACCATGTTCAGACTCTTAAATCACACGAGCCTAAAGAATATAATTTGCTAATAAGCATACTTAAAGCTCACTCGATGAACTTACATCACAATGAACTCGTTACATGAGAAAGAATTGTTCTGACATGCCAACTCAATTAAGCTATGTCAAATTTCAAAACTTAAATGACGCCATGACGGTTTAAAAGACTAATTTTGAAATGATATGATTATATATAATATGTAATATACATTTATAATCGTAAGGACGTAAGGATTAAGATTATTTCTAATCACTGCTTTTTAAAACGGCTGTATTATAGCCCAGGTCCTGCTTTCCCCACAAATTTAAAACCTGAGCAGGCTGGAAGACACAATACGCAGCAATGCATACAATATACGCAACGCCACGAACAACGCAAAATGCCACTCACAGTTACTATGCACAACGCCAGAAACAACGCGCAACGCCACGTGCAGCGCACGAGTTGCAAATTGTCAGCACTTCATCCAAATATGTAGAAAACCAAACGAGCAATGAAATTTGGTGAGTGCACTGGCAATTTCAAATGTATGTACGATGAAGCGAGTATGATGAACTGTATGCCGTACACAGGGATAGATGCTGTTCAATGTTCTGTGTTCTGTAATTTTGGAACCCAAGGTGAGATAATCAGGTAGAGAAAAACCTGTCAAGGTTGGTCTGCTAGCCATCTGTAACCGATATAATGTTTCTCTTTAAGATCAGCAATGTTTCGGCAGTTTATCAAAGTTATGCTGTCACGAAAGTAGTCATTAGGGCAGCCACAATGATATTATAGTATTGTATAAGCACTATGTAGTTGATTATAAAACTGAAACACTACATAGCACTTGTTTCATCAGTATGGTACGAAGCTCCAACAGTTCCTTTAAGACTGTCGCGGTTGCCTCAAATGTATTTCTAGTAGAAGAGAGTTGCAAATTCGCCACATCAACTGTTGAGAAGCCTTCTGCCTCTTGTTGACAGGACCAGATGTTCAGCTCGACTGTCAGACAAAGGTCAGGTGTGATTCTCTGCCGGATTCCGATGTAGTTTTTGCAGTGCATTTCATAATATGTAAAACTGCTATAAATGCATTTGTAATTGTATTTGGGAAGTAGTTTTATGCGAACATATATACTGGCACTGGAAGTCGTTTTATTATTGCATGATAAAACGCATGGTGAATCTCAAAACAAATGACCCAACAACTTTGTTATGACAAATTGGTTAACTTGCTATCGATATAACATTAAAATCGCGCATAAGTCAGATGGTACTTAATCGAGGGGAAGTTCCAAAATTGGTTAACTGTGTCATGTATGTCTACTTATTTATTCGCGAAAAACATTCAATGTTATATTTTATTGTTTATTGTTTTTACATTTTCGAAGCCTACGAATGACAAAAATTTGGTATGTTATACTATTATTGAATATAGATGCTAAGATACAGCAGGGAATTAGTTATCGATAGGTAAAATATTGGTAAAATACCCGGTATCCAAATGTGCATTGATAAATGGGTCAAGAACTAAAAGCGGCTGGACATACCCAAAGAGTTTCATTTGCATATGCAGACAAATAAAAATTGAAAACATTCTGAAAAATTTAGAACTCTAACATGGTGCTTGGGTATAACAAGGTTCTTCTTACAACCTCACGCGACTGATACAATTGAACAATAGCAAAACAGCGGAAATCGTTTTATGAATCTATTTTTATTGGCCCTTAATGATTGAAACCTTACATTTCGATATAAATGTACAATCTTACATATTTTGATCAAATGTTCATCATATTAGCATATTCAAAATGAATTATGAGTCTATCTCCGGCGCCGTGGGTTTTCCTGAAAATTGCTCCGAACGATTACTTTATCATTTTGTAAAGCTTGATATATCATTGGTAAAAATTCATATATCATTGGTACCATTCTGTATAATGGGCAAGATATTAATAAAAACGATAAACACCCTATAAGGAAGAAAAATTTAGAAATGTAATAAAGAATGCATACAAGTATCTCGATGTTTCAAATTGACTGCACTGATTTAATGATAAATCGCATCACTGTTCTTCATTCTTTTATACTGACATCGTGGATTGGCGGACCATAAGAGCCTCTGCAGATTTACAAATATTCGCGTATAATAGAGATTTATGATCATTACCTCACCCTTGACAATGCTCCAAATCTTAATTAAGTAATTCTGAGGAGCTGTCGATTATACTAAAGTGGTATGTATTTGCAATAACCATTGGAACCGGCAGTGGCAGTAATAAAATGGCAAGATTCCTTCCCAACAGCGGTCAAAAATCGTAAGGGAAGGCTTAGTCAACAAATGAACTCTATTACAGTATAAAAGTATAAGCAAACTACATACCGAAGTTTGAACAAAATATGTGGTGTAAATTTCAAACAGGTTGGTGGCACGTAACAACTCTGCGAACGTCCTTGTACCTTAAGTGTAGGATGGTATCGCTGTTTAACACCCGGTACCTTGCTCCGTTTACTCTCTAAAACTTATCACTATCACTATAGATCCACTAATCAAACTACTGCCTAGAGCCCTGCTTTTCATAGCTATGAACATTGAAAGTTGTATGGGGGGGGGGGAGAGAAAAACTTTTTACCCACTATTTTGAAAAGAGTTTGTTATGACACGGAATAAAATCGAGGAACACGTGGTAAGTCCTGGAGAGACATGCCGTGATTATTGAATCCCTGATTATTGAAGTCCATATATATCTACTTTTGAAGATACTTATCTAATTTTAACGTTTCAAGAGAAAGAGACAAAACGAACTAAGTTGACCTCCCCCTTCCCCGAATAAGTGCAATTGTCAACACCCTCTGTTCATGGCAATTTCAGTTGAGCTGTAAACATGAAACTCTGGTATAACACTGAGCCGGTGTATCATGCTCTGTTCCCTTATAATTGTACTTGAACAGATAAAACTGTATTTCCTGAATTCCTCTTTAGCTCTTGAAAAGTAAAATAGAGCTAAGATATAGTTAAAATTGTCTAAGGCATGAGCAGTTTTTCACATTGACACATGAAATAAGATGAAACTGAGAATATTAACTCAAAATTAAAGTTATCGGCCATGCGAACTCCAAGCGTTGATGACCTCATTGGTCGTTGCAAACGAGGCTCTCTGATACCCATTGGCTATTACTTAACGTTTACTATACCAACCTTTTCCTTTTTAACCAAAAAACTGATATTTAATAAATGATATAACTTACGTATTCCCCTGGCCTCGCAATATTAAAACTTTTAGTACCACTTGCCTAATGTTTCATGTTTAACAAATCTTTAACGGTCGGTTAATCCCGTGTCCAAGCTACACTATTACTATTTGAAAATTTACTTGCTTAGCCTAACTTATTATTATTGTACTTATATTTTCCACCAAAAATAGGATTTTGTTCCTGCTCCTGTCAGATGTTCTGGTATTTTACTATAACGAAAAGTGAGTTGTGAGCGGCGAGTTGTTAACAGTTACTCTGTTACGCTGGAGCCTCTGTGGACCGTGTCAGTGTATATACGTGTGGTATTTCCACATTTTCACTCCGTATTATGTATTTGCAGTTTCCTTTATCTTAATGAAGCGAATTAGCAAAAATACTTTTTGTGTTGGCTCTTTGTATAAAGCTTGCGACCAGCAGTGATATACTGATATAGAACTCCTGGCGGCCATGATTTTGGCCTGCAAAAGAGCTGTTTGTCGGGTGTCGATGTCTTGAACTATGGATCTCGATATCCGAAGGCTTGTTCCTTTTTTTCGTAGTTTAGCTTTTATTGATATTTGTCTGTATCGTGACCAGTGATCATAACAGTAAAACTGCGATTCTTTGAACAATGTAGCACTTTATCAGTTACTACAACTTATTTTTTGTCGAAATCATTGTATTGCATCAGTTTAAATTTGATTTGTATCGTTAGATGAGTTAGTAAGCATAAAATTAACCTAGATCTTTCAGCGTCAGATTTAACGAAATGCTAATAGTACAGACATTATACTATTACCATAGCTGCACACGTCAAATTAAGATTATAAAAACAGAATCTATGGTGATGGATAGAACTTTGTATACATCAACAATGTTAAATATTGACTTATTCTACCCAAGATCTGCGATAGCGATTATGTATTAGTTGTCGTTATTTACCCCTGTTAGTGTTACATTATATGCAATGAATGCTACGCTGGTGTCCTACAAGGGTTAAGTTCTCTGCATATCAAATTACGTCAAAGTACCGAAGCCTGAAAATCTAACCAAACCTATTAAACCTCGAAAAATTCAAGTCAGCAGTGCCACAGTTTCAAACTTTAGAAAGATAAAAACATTGAATAAAGTGCAACTTTGGAGAGTAACTAATGCCAAAAATTGCGCTTTTCTCGTTAAAATGCAAAATATGAATTCAAACAAGCCGACTCTGAAATTTCTGTGGCAATAACCAGACAGCGGGAAGGTTTTGACGTTTACACTACACTAGTATACTTATAAGCAATTAGCCTAGCCTGATACATCGAATTTTGAAGGTATGCATTAAAATGCATAGGCCTGTGCAGTAAGACTTTATGCAATAGTGACACAGAGGAAACCTCTATTTCATTTTCAGTTTTAAATGTAGCTATTGGCAATACCTGTATGTTTCTTTACCCCAGGCAATCAATCTGAAATTGCTATTTTTTCGACAAATTACAAATGCCAACAGTCCACTTTTGATTATAGTTCTATCATAGTAGTATCATTAGAAGTATATCTTCAGAAATATCGTTGTATTTATGTATTGATAAAGGAAAAACTTATCGGTTGTCTGCATGGAAACTCTCGTTCGGATTCGACCAAAAATAGAATGAACGAATGACGTATAAAGTATGAACTTCCTTTTAAGATACATAAATACATCAATATTGTATTGATCGAACTAGGAGCCGATGATAATTTTCATAGAGATTCTGTACTGCTGCGTTAACTTTCAACACCGCGACAGTCTTTTATTCTTTCGTGTTTTCTTTTACCATATTAGGCTTTTTATTTGTCGAACATAGCCACTCTTGTACTCCACGATTGTACTCCATCAATTTCCTCGGTCTAGATATCTGATGGTCATAGATCTGAATTTGTTGATAGAAATTAAACATAAACTTTGAATTTCCCAAACTATAACCGTACTGTCGATTGAATCGCGTTCCCAAGCTAACTATATCGTTTTAAGCTACAATGTTCGTGCTTATGAGAAGCCATTTCGCCCGACCTGTCCAAATTATATCCAATTGTCTCCGTTCTGATTAGTCATAAGAATAATTACAGTAAGTCAAGGTTTGAAATCCCGTCTCCCTCTTGTAAGCTATAGAATTTGTTCTTTTAAATTGAATCAATTTTCGATTTGAAAATAGCTTTTTTCGCTTTGATTTTTGTTGTGACTTTGATTATTTCTTACTTTTTCTAATTATAAACAAATCGTCTGAGTAGCTGGATTGTAGGATGTTTGGTTGAGGTTGTCCCACGTTCCATATCACACAAGATACCTGTGTCTCTCCACTCTCTTGTGTCTCTTCTCCCACGAGTAGTGTCCCAACAGTGCCACTTTCCCCCGTGATGAGCTCTGTCTGGGAAACGTGGGTCTCCTACTTCAGAGACTCAGTCCAGAATATGATGCTCAGTGAGGACCAAATAAAAGAGTCTCTGGTAAAGGAGTGCACTACCAGGGTAGCCATGTTTTGTCCTTCATCCGGAGACCTTCTCGCCTCTGATCAAGGTATTAAGATATTTGTTGTTAATATTCTTAGTACATATAAAGTCATTCTTCCGAGTGTATTGGCATTTCAGCGTATAAATCATGAAAAGCTTATGAATTTCGATATTTCCCCCTTTTATAAGTCTACTATATCCTTTATTTCCTCTCATTCCCATCCCTTCCCTCCTCTTTTCTCTCCAGTGGATTAAGAATTAAACGCTGGGAACCTCGATTGGGAGATTCTTTGATAAAAAGGACTCTGTTTGGCTGTCATTTGTGTGCATAATCTTGCAAAAATCAAAACGAATTCAAGTTGATGACTAATTGAAAATAACGGCATACGTAATTTATACATAATAGTGAAACTAAATTCAAAACACAAAATTGTGGAAATTGTACACAAATCTTTCAGGCAAACACTGGAGATTTTCTATTTTAAATGTTTATGTATAGTCTTAATGTTGAACTCTGCTTTTCATGTCCCCGCTTTACGTATTGTAGTATTCTCTAAAGATATAAAAATAACAGTAATACCCCGCATTCGCTTTTTAATCCAATAATTAGCTAGGCGACGTGCGATGGTTTTAAAAACGTAAATTTTGATACACTTTCTACGAAAAATATGTTCTATAACCACTATAAACCATTCGAAGAAATAACCACTTGTACCAGAAATTTAATTTAAGTAGACTGAATGAGTAGAACTTAATGAGATGTATATGTATTTACTCCTTAGTTACTTCTGCATAGTTTCTTCCTATTAAAATTTATTTTGCTCAAAAAAGATCAGATGAATCCCATATTCCCAAGATAATGGTTGTCATTGAAACTTCAGTGACCAAATTGGGCGTCGTTCTCATTTCCAGATTAGGCATGATCGACTTCGGTGTATTCTGAAATTACTTGGTATTAACAATGCAATGTTTTAAAGGCCTCTGTTAATTTTATGGCTTCTACATATGTTTATACTTAATTCAAGGAGTGAGACTGATCAGCTCTTAAAACCACATCAGCTAAAGGCATCCTGCTTATCCCATCCCCGACAAGGTCCAGGTAAAGCTACATAAGACTTACCTCCTCGAGAGCACCAAGCCAGGATCATGCAGGTGAGCTGGAAGAGAACGATGATGACGATTACTACGATAACCAAAGTCAGAGCCTTGGTGACCAGCCCCTCAGTGGAACTCAAACAGCCGTCTTGGTAAGCGTTCGTCTTGGCACAGAGAGTAGCGTTGCTAGGGGCGTCTTCACAGCAACTTGCAGGTACCTCGTCTTTGAACTGAACATTTGTCCAGAAGTCTGGTCCAGTGATTCTGAAGGGATTGTTTATCATTATCTTGCTACGTCTCAATACCCAAATCTATGGCAAAACTTATCTTCATTCGGTATTTTCTCATATCAAGCTTGCTTAACAAATACCCGCAGCAAGTGGCATGTCTCTGGATAGAATCAACTGTTGCTAGGTCCAATGCATCTGCTGAACTACCATTGGTATTAACGTTATTGAAAGGAATAGTTATTGCCTCCTCAATAGTGCCAGCCACCTTCCCTTTGTTCACAAATCCTGATTGATTTTGTAAAATTAAATAGATCAATCAAACGAAATCATAAAAACATATTTTATTCCAGTATCTTTAATTGTTATCTTTATCGTTTATAATATGATTTATCTTAAATGCGAGAAGATAATGTTAAGGGGTCCGTAAGTAAAGATATGAACTGTCCTAACTGATTTGAAGCCACTCTAACCGTAGATAAGAACAGCAATTTCGAGGATAACGATAATTCCAAGGAGAGCCAAGTAGACATTGAGCAGACCGTGTCTGCCTGTGCACGCTCCGAAACAGCCGAAACCTCCGACCAGCATAAGCAGGACTCCCAGGATGATCAAACATGTCGCAGCTGGGGTTAGACTCACTCTGTAATGGTAGAACGTGAGACGATTTTGAGGGTAGCGGTATTGAGGATGGTGAATGTAATGAGAAAGATGTAAATAGATGTGATGCGGGTGGTGATGGTGAATATGATGATAGTGATGGTGATGCTTATGATGATGATAATGTTGAACTTCATGTGATTAAAGTGGGGAGGGGACCTTTTTCAGGTCCTCATCTCGAGCAAGCTCGACTCCCAGAGGTGTGCAATGATTGTTAACGGATGTGTTATGTTGTGGATGGGCCGAAGGATCGACTAAGCTACATGATGTGTACGAAGCAGATATTTGAACGGACACGATTTCCACTGATAGTCAATTCAGAAAATTCATGGACTGCGGCACCGTGCCGAGTCGGGTAAGATCCGACAACATCTGTATTGTCTAGATGAGTGCTCTACCAATTAAGCTACCGGCCACATGACTGCACACGAATTTCTTGCATGTCTATCAGTAATTAATCGTGTTATTATCTCGTATCTGGTTATCTGCAGTACAGTATTTATGTGCTGTTGAACTTAGATATCTTTGTGTTTGTATCGTTCCAAAAAAGAGGTAGTGTGAACATTTATATAAGTTGTTTCAGGGGCATATGCATTTAAAACTTTTTGAAAAATCACCATGGCATTGACACCATTGATCATCGGTGATTTATCGATGATCGTATAATCATATTGATCATTATAAAATTGCTCCTTACCCAACATCGGGAAGATATTCCTTTCCTTTAGCCATGACAAAACCACCGACACCGATCAGAGCGATTCCCGCCAAAACTGCTATTAAATTTATCAGGATCAGGATCACCTTCGCACAGCCTTGTACGCATCCCTTCAATGTTTCACACATGGTCACTAGGCTAACTGTGGGAATTGGTTATCAGGAGAGAAATTAACGTTCATATTGTCCGTTTGTGGTTTATGTTTTAGATTTAGGAATTGAACTTCATTAACATAGTAATCGTTAGAAGAGGCTTAATTAGATAGCTAATGTAGACTGTACTATGATAGAGTACAATTGTCAACTTAACGAACGCTTCAAAAGAAAGTTTGACTAAAAAAAACCAAACAAGTTTCAAATGAATTCAACAGATATCATCCTTGTCATTCGTGAATCACAATAAACATGCATCGTCGAAGCTGCTCTGACGTAATAAAAAGTCCATCAAGCATGACATTATCTTACGTTGTGTAGAGAGTGTTTATTGCATCAATGTGATGATAATATTGTTCAACATATAACTTTAACTTAACTGTCAGCAAACTACTGAACTTAATCAACTGACTTGGAGCGTACCGCAGGCGCCGTCCCAAATAAAATGATACAACAACCTCTCGAATTCCATGATTTTTGTTGGTTGGAAAACCAGGGAAACACCTAAGATATAGGATGAATTCTTTGTTTATCAAATAATCATCATTAGTCCTATAACAGGCCGAAAATTCGCCTGAAGTGTTCTTTTGAATATTACGGAATCTTGTCTACGCAACATAGTTTCGTAATTGTGGTTAGTCACAGTTATCCCAACAATAGAAATTCAGCGGTTCGAGTTGAATAAAATAGTACTAAATGAACTAAATCATACTTGAAAAAATTTCAAAAGCATCAAGGATATGATGACCAACGAAGGAGTTTCCATAATTTTGAATTACTTAATTAGACCTACGGAAAAGCAGTGTGTAACTGTATTTGTGCAGAATGAGGAATATGCTGATATGGTAGCTTTTTAAAAATTAAAAGTTTTCCAGCGGCCTGAATCAACATCTAACTATTTAATGTCAACAAAAATTCGAGTACGTCTCATTCACTCTTTCGAAACCTCGCACTTGAAATGACCTAGTGCAATCTTATTACGCTATTGAATTTTCAAGCAGCAAAATGACAAACGTATAAAGCACACTATTCAGCACTATCAACAGTCTGGTAAATTTACTACATCACCATATAGATTCCGAGCAATATATAGAAAGTCTCACAAACAGTACATTCACAAAAATTAATCCAACTCATTAACAATTGTAGAACTATTGCAGATATTCCATGTGGAACTGGAATCTCAAACATGTAATTTATTGTAGAGAACTTTGGGAGAACCTAAGTGTTTGTGTGTGTGTGTGTGTGTGTGTGTGTGTGTGTGTGTGTGTGTGTGTGTGTGTGTGTGTGTGTGTGTGTGTGTGTGTGTGTGTGTGTGTGTGTGTGTGTGTGTGTGTGTG
>JH154024.1:58096-72755 GCA_000226015.1 Mnemiopsis leidyi | reverse complement strand
TGTGTGTGTGTGTGTGTGTGTGTGTGTGTGTGTGTGTGTGTGTGTGTGTGTGTGTGTGTGTGTGTGTGTGTGTGTGTGTGTGTGTGTGTGTGTGTGTGTGTGTGTGTGTGTGTGTGTGTGTGTGTGTGTGTGTGTGTGTGTGTGTGTGTGTGTGTGTGTGTGTGTGTGTGTGTGTGTGTGTGTGTGTGTGTGTGTGTGTGTGTGTGTGTGTGTGTGTGTGTGTGTGTGTGTGTGTGTGTGTGTGTGTGTGTGTGTGTGTGTGTGTGTGTGAGTGCCTGCCTGCCTGCCTGCGTGCGTGTGTACTTGTAATTGAGAGACAACACCTATCGGCAATGGATAGAGACCATGTTACTGCGATACATATACAATATACATACCGCCTCTGACGTTGGAAATGAAGCCTGGTGATATTGAAAATGTTCAGATTACATATGGATTTTAGGATCATCTTTCACTTTGGCCATAATCTAATCACGTTTATTGAATAAGAAAATGATAGCAGTTAAACTTAAAGTGAAATACTGAACCTGGACATTTAGTGCACCACGAGTGAATGATTGTCAGATATATACTTACAAGTAACAAACACAAATCACGATTAGATCAGCATCCGCCCTCAAAAGGCAGACATGAAATTCCTAGCTGACTAATGATGTGATTTAACTCAGATTACAAAGTCTCATGTCTACGCTCGTGAAGTGCCGGTGAGGTGAGGTGGGATTACACGTTCCAAATCTTGATCAGTCACGTGATATTTCGTTACACCATCAGTAATAAAGGGGTTTCTGTAGAAAAATATGTACAAAATTAGGAGAAGATTTCATGAAGAAGCTTTTAAAAACTTGTGTTTATCGTCTTTTGCTAAAGGTGAGGAGTGAAGTGAGCCTTAAAATCAAATGGCTAAACGTGAGCCGTTAGAACGTGGGGAGATGTTACTTTCGAATTTCGGGAAATTGTTCTTGAGCTAGTAAGTTCTTATGCTCTCATGTTACCATGTTAGTTGCTCGATTTACTTTTATTGAAATATTAATCGTTGTTATTATATGGTACGGTTTGGTACTCGTACTAATCAGCAGTTACCTTGCATATCGGTACGCAGTGCGGGATAGTATTTTTTTGTCGAAGAATAAAGATTCAGAGAAAAAATTGGAAAACTGTTAGATCAGCTGTGGCATATAAACGGTCACTATATGGCCACTATATGGCGGATATATCACCTTGGTGACCGCAGTCCTGCCCCAGAACATCGGGCCCCAAAACGTTTTGCCCCTGCGATTTTGCACCAGTGTCGTCGTGCCCCACAACCTAGGGCCCCACTGACCCCCTGCTCTAGTACACTTTGCCCCCAGCCCCAGGGATAATGCCCCAGGGATAATGCCCCAGTGACGTCTTGCCCCACAACCTCGTGCCCAAAGACACTATGCCCCAAGGGTTATCCCTGACGCACAGCGTACTGGGGCAGGAGGTTAGTGGGGCCCGACGACGGGAACCCATTGAACTTGTCAGTCAGACTCATACAATGTCACTGAGCTTAGTCACTGAGTTAGTGTCGTTAAATTAGATATGGGAAATTCACCAACGTGACTACAAATGAATGCCAAGTCTCGTGTAAGGATGGGTGTTTGTCAAAATTGTCATTTCATTATCCATCCTCAATATGCTTGATTTGAAATTTATTAGTTTTGGGTGTTAAGATCTTCTACTTTAAATCACTAATAGATTACTAGGCGATTGATTGGCACGATTTTAGTGGATCCGATATCACAAAGCTGTCAGATGCTAATGATGGTTCTTAGATCATCCACAAACCCCAACATTGCAAATTTATATTATACTAGGTGTGGAGACCATGTCAAGGAAACATCAGGGACCACCGGGAAGTGATATTTTGATTATAGCTGCCAAGTTTTGATTGATTCGGTAGTTGTCAAAATATTGATTGCTATTCGAAAGAAATTATGATCGACTTCATTGATTTGCATCGTGATTAGAAGGTGCATGATTATGAAATTCGCAAGAAATTTAATGTAGCTCGTACCAAGAACGTAGAAAAAAATTGTATGATCTATTGAGCTGTCCTGCGAAAACGGGTTTACTAATTTACTATAGCATGTTCACGATTTGTCATAGTGGATAGAGGCTGCTCATATGGTTACTGCAAAAGAGGGCCAAGAATAAAAAAGGTTTCACAAAATAGTCAAATTCCTTAGTAGAAAGACTTTTTATTTCAAACTATCAAAATTTGTTGTCTGAAGTTGGCGAAAAGGTAAACGGACAGGCAGGAAACAGGTCTTGGCAAAAAGCATGTCTGGTACAAATTCTGGGCAGGCAAGCTTTGGGCATACCAGGGACCTTTTTCTTCAATGACGCATGTCTTTAGTTACAGAACTTGAAGCTTTCAAAATACAACTATGCACGTAAATAAGACTTATGTCCTTTTAATCCTCTCCTGCGATCCGGAGACACCGGAGCTCTGCACAACAACAACACCACCAACACGTTATTAAGAAACGCACTTGTATTACAAGCTGTTAGTGTCAGTGAAAGAATGATACAGTTGCTGAGGAATGCTCGTTCGTCTATGTTGTAGTCATTCGGCACTATCAATATGATTAGGATGGTTGTTGTGTTCTATTTGTAGGTTTATAGCCTTTAAGTGTTATGTAGAAATTCGATTCCTTACAGAAAAATTGATCTCGTCTGTGAGGTCTGCAACGGCCTTTTCCGGGTTCGATTGTAGATAAATCGATCAGGGGATAGGGAAGAGCAATAACAATAAACAATAATAACATCTTGATCACAATATTTGTTCACAAAACTGCTCTCAATACCAACGTCCCACAGCTTTTAACGCACTTAACAACTACTAAGATATTAGAGGCGGCTGACTCGGTAATTTTGTGAACATGAATAGAAATTTATTTTAGATTAAACTCGTCTGATGATGAGCGTAATACTAATGAATAACGCAATAATAAAGGCTGGAGAACATTACACCTAAATATAGTACTTTTAATAGAAAGAATCCCAAATGAAAACTTTAAACACATAAACTCTAAAACTCATGACTTCAACTAAAACACATAATTATACCTAAATGAGAAATTCTAAAGTTCAGAAAACTGTCGCCACCACCCAAAAACAAGATGACATTCAACAAGCGAAATCGTCCGTGGCAATTGCTGGGTGAATGGGTGCGACAACAACGTAGTAAAGCGACATATACGTCTTTTTTTACTATTCGTTTTTTTACTTTTGTTGTTCATAGTCTGAAAAAGAACTTGTTATGGGAAATTTAATACAAAAGGTAACAACTATCAGCTGGTTATATACAGGATTTGTTGTTTGTTTATCAGGTTCTTTTGTTAGTTTTTTATTATTTACAGTATACCTGATATGATTCGAATTGTCAATGGCTTCGCTAGCACTTAGAAAACAAAAATTTGATGACAATCGATAGACTAATAGAGAATGGTATTTTGGCGAAGGTTCACAAATTTTTGGCGCCATGTGATAGCGATTGATCAATGAGAAGTGAGGGATGGCAAATAAAGATCAAGCAAAGCTATCACGTGAAGTAAGCGACCTGTGATCCCTTTCAAAAAGGTCTGTTTCTATGAACCCATAGTAATGATGGACGGATTACCGCGTTCTTTTCATCATCAATCTTTTCTTCACCAAGTAAAATAATGATTTCACCAATATTAAAGAAGCTATTTAGAGTTCAATAAATTTTTAAGGACATGTTTCAAATTTAAATCTCACTGTATCTTGTATTACCTGCACCGACACGTGTGCACCAAGCCAGGATCATGCAGATGATCTCAAATACAACCAGCACCGCCACCGCCACTATCATCGCAATCAGGGCCTTCTTGACAAGTTCCTCGGAGTTTTGCAGGCAGCCGTCATTGTAGGCGTCACTAGCGGCGCACAATTCGTCATCCTCGCTGGCACTCTCGCAGCAACTGGCGGGAACTTGGCCTGCGAACCCTGCATTGGTCCAGAAGGCGGGTCCTTTAATTCTAGGGGGTTTCTGTTATTAGACTCTCCCACGATAATTGTTTAAAAGATGGATTCGGTAACCTATATGGTTATGTGTCAAATGAGTTTGAACTTTGATCTTGTAATGGTGTTTTAGACCTGCCATCACCTATACCCATATATAGTCATATTCGAGCATTTAAGAGTACACTTTAATTTGGTTATGTCATCCCGATTCAAACAATTAACAAAATCGAACAGTCCTTCGTAACAATCTTGCACATAAGATAAAGTAACTTACCCACAACATTTCGCAACAACTTGGACAGTGTTAACAAAGTTTTTGTCAGATTCAGAGGCATCTAGTCCATCCTTGTTAAAGTCGTCGAAAGGATCAGATATGGCAGCCTTGATTGATGTCGACACTTTTGCCTTGTTAACAAAAACTGCAAACGTGCTTTGTCGAAATGAATAGGACCAAGTATTGTTTAGTGTCTATGTCTTTAGATATCAAACAGGAAGGTCACAGAAATGTTTATAATTGAGAGATGGGATTTACAAAATACAAATCACAAAATCAACGAACTGCATTTTTTGAGGTTTTATGAGTGACCATCCATAATGGGTAGTTCGATTACAGTTCATTGATCTTACCAAAGATGATTACAGCAATTTCGAGGATGATGATGACTCCAAGGACCATCAAGTAGATGTTAATTAGTTGATGTCTTCCAGTGATAGCACCGAAGCAGCCAAAGCAGCCGACCAGCATAAGGAGAACTCCGAGGACGACCAGACAAGTGCCAGCAGGAGTGATGGGTACTCTTATGGGAAACGTGAATTAGTGAATGGATTGTATTGATTAATTCGCTATGATAGAAGGGCTCCCAATAGGTAGCACTATATAAGCTTATAGTAGTATATACTTATATAGAACAATGGTATGGAAAAAGCTTGTAAAATCAGTAAAATGCGAAAAAATAAACTGAGCTAAAGACAAACCCGAGATCCGGAAGCTTTTCTTTTCCTACTGCCAGAGCCCATCCTCCAACGACTATGAGGGCGATTCCGGCGATCAAAGCGAGCGTGTTGATCAGAATAAGGATAACCTTAGAAAAACTTTGCAAGCATTTCGTACAATCGTCCATTGTAACCATTTTGCTGCTGTCTTTAACCTTGTCTTAAGAAAAAATATGTGATTTTAAGTCGGAAAGTTTTATCCTAAAAAAGCTCTTCATTTCTGTTTCCCTAAGGTTAACCTCTTTCCCAAACATCGGAGATGACAAAAAGTGATATAATCTACGAACCCAAAACTTTCCAACTTTATTTATACTTGGTTTAATCTCCGCTCCCTTAATAGATAATTTGTATAGACGTCAGCAGTGTAATATTACACGCCAAACAAAGGCAGTCAAACATTGTATATGTCCATCATGTAAGTTCTAGATTGAAGAGTATCGAACGGAACTAGTGAACTACAACAATATGCTCAATTTAGCAGCAGCACGTCATCACTAACAAAGACGAAAAGAAGAAAATTTAAGCAACGGCGCAGATCTGCGATGAAATTTCTTATGCCATTTGGCCACTGGTGTACTTTACAACATAAAACCCCTAGCTCTTGACCACTTGGTATGAGTAATCCTCTGCAATGACTAGCAGCCTGGGAATGTAATTTGATAAGCAACTTCTACATCTCATGGGGTTGTTGAACGTTTTTTGTTTTCTCATCATGGAACTTCATCAAGCTGTTGTGGGGAGGTGTTTACACTGAGATTTGCGACTGGACACCAATAAACATCGTTACACACGCAATTTTACCCAACAGACTTAATTCTTACAAGCTTACAAACAATACAAACAAGCACTCTATTGTCTTGTCTTTATAGTTCTACAGCTTTATATTGTAATTCACAAATGAATTACGTTGGAAGGGCAGTAAGGCACTGAATTATAATATAGGATGAATTCTTCGTATTAATTACATCTGTGGTCCTATTGAAAAGTACGGTCATGTAAGTAAGGCAGCTAAAACTAAATTTACTGAAATATATGATAATCAATCAAAAATGTATATGAAAATCATGGAAGTAAATATGATCAATGAGACCAAAACATGGAAGCAACAAGCCCCTGTGGGCCAAGAGCTAGTCTAGGAGAACATCAACAAGCATTAATTTACAAACTTTCCTCGTCGCAATCTAACGTGGCGAAATTTAAATAAAAAGGTCGAGTCAGAAAATTGCGAAATAGACACCGCACTGTTTCTTTAACGGTACACTATGTGAGGAGGTGAGCTTGTTTCAGAGAGTTTTGCATCACTATTAGCTCAGTACGCCGTGCTTATCCCGTCTCCCTCAGGGTTCAGTCAGTTCAAGTCTCGGGATGTATTGCGGCTGTGTAAAGGAGTTGCCGGTGATCAAGATGTCTTCTCTGGACTATCTTGGAGCACTGATCACGAGTCGCCCTCTGGTACAGTCTTACTGCCCCGCTGTGGCCCCAGATCTAAAATAACATTTGAAAATTTAAAAATTTGAAAATTGATTTGAAATCCCCGTGAAATTGTTAAGTGTTAACAATAGCAATAGGATATTTGAACCTGCTATGTCCTTATTTTCATTCATTAAGGTAGTTATCATCCCTGTTTTCGTGTTTGAATTAATTATAGTGTTTCGTTGAACTGCTTATTGGTTTCGCACAACTAACACTATCCCATATTCCTAGGTTACAGCATTATTCGGCTGGTGACGTATCCCCTCAACAGCTCAGTATATCCTGATCTCTCGGCAAACGTTCTCTACGGTCGAAACAAGGTATAATTGTTCGTACCTTAACTTATATGACATGTACTTCCTTTCAATGAACCCCACGTCTATAAGCTGATATTTCAACATGCAATATAACTAATAAGAGAATAAGTTTTCGTAAAAATTTGCAATACTGTGATTTCATATTTTCATAAGTAAACATATTTACCTTAACTCTCTCTTGAACCTCCTCTACCCTCCTCCTCTACCACTCCTTCTTCTCTCCTCACTCCTCCCCTTCCATATCTTCTCTCCTCACTTCTCCTTCCACCCATCTTCTCTCCTCACTCCTCCCACTCATCTTCTCTCCTCATTCCATCCCCACCCATCTTCTCTCCTCACCCCTTCCCTTCCATATCTTCTCTCCTCACTTCTCCTTCCACCCATCTTCTCTCCTCATTCCATCCCCACCCTTCTTCTCTCCTCACTCCTCCTCCCCACCCTTTTTCTCTCCTCACTCCTCCTCCCCACCCTTCTTCTCTCCTCACTCCTCCTCCCACTCATATTCTCTCCTCACTCCTTCTCCCACCCATCTTCTCTCCTCACTCCTTCCCCACCCACTCTTGTATCTACTCTTCAGGCGTCCCCCGAAGAAAGCATATTCGTCTGTAACTCTCTGACAGCCTGTGTCGTTGTCCTCTTCAGACTGACCGGCGCCAACAAGGGGCTCATCCACAAGGCCATGAACCATTTCGTGGATGCCCTTTCTAAAGCTATAGACTTGGGAGTGTAGTTACTCCTCTACAGTTTACTTGGCCACATTCACATTTTTCGCTTCTTGATCGAATAAAACAGTGGAGTAATTGCAGCGTTGAAAACGCTATGATAACTGGTCACAATTTAACTGCTCACATGGACGTCTACGATCAGTTATAAATACAATTGCTGCTTGCTATAGACCCAAAAGTGACGATGGAATTGGAAAGTAATGACAATTTTGGCAAGGATTAAGTCAGTTTGTTTGTTACTCAATAGAAATTATACAGATGCCATATGCCAAATAGCACCAATCACTCGATCATTTTTTATGACAAGTATATCACATATCTTGCGAGCCTTCGGTGATTTTTATAAAGTGTTTTGCTTGGTTAATGTCTCTGATAAGATTCTAGAGTTTTTGACTTTGAATTGTAGTTTCAATAGTAATGTTGCCAACTCTGTAAAAAAAATTTCGTAGCCTCAGGAAATTACATCAAAAATATCACATGTGCAGGAAAATTGCCTAATTCTCACAATGATTCTTACTTTCAGTTCCATAACTCATTAAAATCGGCCCACTGATTTAGTCCTAGTATGAATTAGATGATTAGGTTTAAAATCACTGGTATTACATTTCAAGAAAATTTTAGCTCACCACGGTCAGCCCTTGAGGCTGAGCCTTAAGCCAAGAATATTAACTAAAATTTCTTATTCGTTTATCACTGTGTTGATTGCAGATTGGGTAAAGTATTCTGATATTGTTCCATTCGAGGAAAGGATTTGGTCAACACTCAAACAAACAAATACCTTCAGAACCGTAAAACTTAAGTGTTTATATCTCAAATGTTACAAGTCCAGAACAAGTTTCATCCTGCTCTTACTGAGTTATTTATGAAAATGAAGTACCCAGCTAATTTAGTTTTGCATTTTCCTCACCTTAAGCCAAATCAAATCAAGTAGAGTAACTAATGTAAATAAAAACCAAAATTTGACAAAAAGATCAAGAGCAGAGCTGGGTCCATGATTAAACACGAGCCCATCTACGCCAATAATACAAACAATTTCTTAGACTTACCCTGGTTAACCCGGCCTCGGTACTCATTGTCCACATTTAAAGGTGGCTTACATTCCTGGAGTTATTGTTTTTACCCTCTTTGACGGGCGCCTAATTGTGGTTAATTGTACATTTTACTTTATTAATGTAGATTAGGTATGTGGATTGTGGGACAAAAACTGAATAAGGAAGTATCTTATATTAGTGGCTAAGTAAAATTTGCAATAGATAATTTCAGCTGGTGCTGTAAGCGCATGATATTCCTTGGGAAATATTTTGGGGCGTTTGCCTCTTTGCGTGACGACAAACTATCTTTGCCGAGTTGCTTTCACTGGTGTGAAATTGAGAAATTTTGACAGGCAATTTTCTTTTGATACGTATCTATTTTGTGCAAACAAATTTCAATCAAGGGATGAAAATAAAACACGACGGTTCTTCTCATATAACAGCGAATTTGCAAATACATAAAAGCAAATAACTAGTTAAACAGTAAGCAATGATAAAGCATTGAGCAATAAATATAAACAACCGTACAAAAAATTCCCTGGATCATATCCCACAGGAAAAAGAGTTTTATAAATATCAGATTGGTTAATCTTTTGATACTATGATTATACTATTATAGAATCCCCTCGTCAAAATACTGAGCTATTCGTAAAAGCCTTGGGCTCTTAGATTCTAACTTGGCTATAATTAATATCATTAATTATAGCTATATAATATATATTTCATATCATTACCAACAACGATAAAACTTTTGCTTTGATATTCTTTAATAATATTTGCTTAGTAACAACATTTCTTATTTCTTTTTCACCAATCGGCACCCATAATTCATAATATCTTATAATGATACAATAAACTAACATGATTTATGATAATTGATGCTTAAAAATAAATAAGTCACAAATTTTTGTATCACTTGACAGCGATCAACCTTTAAGAAGTAACATGCGACCAATCAATATCGAGTAGCGCTATCACGTGATATAAAAAATTTGTGACGCTTCCCCAAAAATACCGTTCTCTATTCGTAAATATATTAAAATCTAACGACAATGTCGCCTCAATCAATATAATTAATCATACCAGATCATGTAAAAATGAACACAATTTTTCTCTATATTTTGATAGTTTGATGAAATAAATCAAAGTATTGCTGTATTGATTTAGGTAAAAAAATTTGATTTTTAACAGGAAAAAATCAAAGATAGAAATTAGAAATTAAAGATAAAATTAAGGCGTAACCGACAAACTTTTTAAAAAACTGTACACTGTTCAGTATTATTGGATAAAATTATCATTACGATACACCTTTTGATTTGCAGGCCATTAGAATAGCAACACATTTTAAATAAAGGATCATTATAACAAATCCACTCTGTTTTATAAATCACATTATTTTGAAACCCAAGCCGCGTATAAAGATCACAAAATTGAAACAGTAAAATTTTGTCACTCATTTATTTAGTCCAGATTTAGATTAACTGCTGCACTCTGTCGTACTGTCGTAGTTAAAACATATGATTCAACCGATAAGCGATACTGGCCCGATTAGCGATCCTTCAACCTGCCATTGCTCTGAGCGTATTTTCGAATTATAGCCAATAGGTAAGGATTAGATAATCAACTCTCGTGCCAATTGTAAAGATGTCGAGTCGATGTCAATCAAAATATGATAATCCATTACCCATATTGCATGGATCAAGCTATGAAACCCAAATTTGCTGTCTTATGAAAATATTGTACCTATCCAATGAATAGGGGCAATATTTTCATAATAATGATGATAGTATCCATAGCTCCATTTAATGAAAAGTATCGCTATTCGTGCCCTCAAAGCTTGCGCAATTAGGACATTTAATAATGTAAGGTAAACACAACTACAAAGTGAGTCAAGTTAAACTTCATTGTTTAGTTCTAAAAGTAAAACTGCGTCTGTAGACCTGTGGGCTGTTCACATATTATTAGATAATCAGCTTGAAAAGGGGATGTTCAAGTAAAAGGTTCGTCCTAGAGAGAGTCAGATTTAGTCTTATCATCGCATTATGCCTAAAACCAAAAATTTTCAGTGCACTCTAAACTGTCTCCTTCTTTTTTAATTAACAGATAAAAGTTTCTAAAAATCAGCCTACTTACGGCTTACCACAAAATCGCAAAAGCAAACATCGTCGATTCTTGAATATTTAACTTTCTAACTTTTTTTGCTGTAGAATTTTACAGAAATGAAAATTTTACCGAAAAAAATAGGGATTAATTGGCATCTTAATCCCAAAGGGGAAAGCTGGTGTAACCATTTTTTTTTCAATGAATATGTAGTGACACACGGTAACGTTATAGTAAGCGGATGTAATCTAAAACAGCTAAAGCGTATCAGCAGCATGCGATTGTTCCCTGTCACGCGCAGTTTTACCAGCTGAGGCAGTGTCCTGGACGGCATATCGTTTCTGGGGGTGGAGAGGGTTCACGTTTGATTGCTCAAAGTGGAGACACTTAGTCAACATGGAGACAGCCAGCAGATCGTACCCCGGGTGAGTTGCCACACTTCTAGGTGAGTTGGTGTCACTGCAACTGCTCGACTTGTTGGAGTCGGAGGAGTCGTGGGAACTTTTTCGGGAGATCGTGTCGAGTCCTTTCCTGTAACAATCAAGGAGGGGCTTCGTCAGGGAGAGCACTAACTTTTGGGCCCTGGTGGGAGCTTTGCGGCATTTGTGGTATTTCTTGCTCTTCATCCTAACATACTTTTTATTCTTGGGGTAAACAAAACGGTAGGTGACCGGTTTTTTATTGATGTCGGGAGTGTTTTTGAGGGTGGGTGATGGCAGCACAGGCTGAGCCGCTGCTAGGGGGTTGTTTCCAAGAGTTGGCCTAGGTTTAGGTATCCGACATTGGGCCGGCGGAGCTATACGAGGCGGAGCCATGTTGCACTCTGGTATCAGACGAGGCATGATGTCTGGAGCTACCGTGTTGAAGGGTCCTGATCTGGCGTAGCTCAAGGTTCTCGGCTGGGTATAGGGCCGAGAACCGGCCATCGTCATTGCGGGATGGCTGTAGTTGTAGTCCATGTTGTAAGCCGCACTCCAGGTTATTTTGCTTTCCAGAGGTCTCTTCTCCCGGATGAAGGGAGCAGCAGCCTCCTTGTGGTGGATGAGGGGCAGATAGGTGTTACATGTGGTAGGGTAGAGGCCGTGCATGGAATGCCAGCTCTCCACGGGGTTGCAGCAGGGGATACAGCAGGGTATCCGGGAGAAGTCGTTGTATGTCAGGGGAGGGTAAGGGATGAAGGAGGGTTCCGTCAATGTCAGGGGAGGGTACATGTTGCCCGTGGTGGACATGATGCAGTCCCCTGAGATCAGTCCCTCAAGTATCGCATCGCTCACGAAGCGTTTCTCGAAGGGCGCTGACTTGACGGGGAGGCTTCCGATGAACTCCTCCAGGTTAAAATTCTCCTTTCCATCGCCGGTAGAAGGTGGGAGCGTGTCGACAAAGGCGTTGGGCCTGAACATTGAGAGGTCTGAAATGGGACTTTGTATTACTATTATTTATAATACAGGGTGTCCCAAAGTCATGGTACAAACGTTTGGGTCTATCGCTTGGCCTCTGATAACTTAACTTCTGCAGGAAAACTTCAACAAGTAGCTCATTCTGGGGATATGTTCAATTTCACGCAATCGATGTTAATTTTTTTGAATGTTCAACGTTAATTAATCTCTCGATACCTTATCACACCAGGATCAACACGTGCTCTTTCAGCTACTTTTTTTGGCCCTGGACACGTTAGAGCAATTGAAGGGTTCTTGATGGGCCAAACATAATGAGCTCAATAAGAGTGTACGATCCAGATTTTAGGACGTAAAACTAGATTGCTGGTCATTAAAAATAAAAAAGACATCGATTGCGTAAAATTAAAAGTATCCCTCGAATAAGGTACTTAGCTGAACCATCCCCAAAGAAATTTTGCGAGTTCAATTATCAGAAGCCGATCGTCTGACTTTTTTACTTTATTTCACTTTATTCCAAAGATGGAAATAAACTTTTTAGTCTGGTTATTTCAAAATAACCAGACTATAAGAAAGAAATATTTAAATCCTATGAATATAAGTTCGGGAAGATTAAATTTTCAATATAGTTCTAAACAGTGAGTAACACTATCACGTAATTTTATCAGAACAATTCATCAGTGCTAAGTTGAGAAATAAGAAATGCAAATTATCTAACAATGCACCGGGTGCAGCTTTGTAAAATACATTTCGCTCTCATGGATATTTTAAAACGTTAACTGTTAAATAATGGTATTAGTTTAAATATTTTTAGCATTATGATTTAAACATGGTCTTTACCGCGAACTTTGAAGAGCGTACTTGATCCAAATGGGTGCTTTTAGTTTCTGTCGTGAGATCTTTATCGTATTATTAACGGCTGAAGGTGGACCAATCACAGCATTATAATTGATATTCAATCGATTTAATTGCCTCTGCAGTCTCAGCATTATTTTAAGTATATAAAATCGATATTTGCATATATATTTGCATGTACACAAATTTCAGCATTTTAAGTTACTCAAATGGACATCTAAAATTGATAAAAATTCAAACACTTTTAGATATTATTCTTTGTCAACTGATGCTCGATAGTACTATATGTTTTGACTCAATCTTGGTTCACTTAGCCACAATAACCGTTAAAATTGAAAGCCCGTTAAGAACCGTCGAACGACCGCTTAAAACCGGCTAAGATCCGCTTAGTAACCTCTTAAAAACCACTTAAGAACCGCAAATATAATAGGTAAGTCGAATAAATTGGGATTTCGATTGAAGCATAGAACTGCTTAAGAACCGTTTAAGAACCGCTTAAGAACCGCTTGCTAGCCAACAGCGACATTATTGGTTTAGACTTTTATAGAATCGCTTAAGAACCGCTTGCTAGCCAACAGCGACATTATTGCTTTAGACTTTTATAGAACCGCTTCAGAACCGCTTGCTAGCCAACAGCGACATTATGGGTTTTAACATCGATATTAGGGGTTTTAACCCGTGATATTGCTGTCGGTTCTTAAGCGGTTCTTAACGGTTCTGAAACAGTTCTTTAGCGGTTTTTAGCACCAATTTAAATTATAATGTATTCGACTTACCTATGGTATTTGTGGTTCTTAAGCGCGGTTCTTAACCGGTTCTTATGCGGTTTTTTGCATGTTTTAAGCGGTCGGTTCTTATAAGGTTCTTAAGCGGCCCTAAACGGCTTTTTAAAGGTTCTCAGCGGGTCTTAGGCGCGGAGAGATGTTTTTGACCTATTTCAAAAAATTGCACAATGAGAATTGTCATATAACATGTGTGTAATTATATTTGTTATTAGCTAATGCAGAAAATTGCACAATCAAAATCGTAATATAACATAAGTGTATTTAAGTAACACAAGTTTATTTAAGCTAACACAAAAAATTGCTCACCCGTATAATCAAGTAGAAGGTGGGGTAGAATCTCACAATTTCCTTGAGTGGCATAGGGGTCGTATTTGATAGTATCCAACGTGAATAAGCAGAATACTTGTTGAGAATAGATTGAGAGTTTCCGTGGAGTGGAGACACTTCAATTCCTTTATCAACTAGGGCGTCTTTCCTATTGCGTGGTAGTTGGTTACAAAACTCCTCAAATATAGTATACTGATACTTATAGAGAATTAAGAAAATTTGTAATTTATAGTTCTCAAGTGATAGATAATCCCTGCTATAAAGTATTAAGTATTTACATCTTGTGTAGATTCTATAAACATTTCATAATTTTTTCCCGTATCTTGCCATTTGGGCCCGAAGGGCCCAAATGGCAAGATTGTTTTGATACGTTTTGTGCACGTGCACAAAAAGTACAAAACAAGGGTTGGCGATCGACAGCGTAAGTTTGGAATATTAGCTCGAAAAGTGTCCGTACGTACGTACGTACGTACGTCCGCGCTCCTTTATCAAACTTATCATGTATACAAATACGATTATAGGTTTTAACTGCCCAAGGCCGCAGAATGTACTTCAGATATACATAATCATTATGAAATTTATGTATATTTGCCTCACATCAAGAAAAATGATCAAAATTCTAAGAACTTTAGTTTTATTGAGTAATTT